>WSFP011586131.1:0-10352 GCA_009831015.1 Picea engelmannii | reverse complement strand
TGTAAGTCTTTGTCAGGTTAGAGTCATCTTGGCAAGCTCTTTGAGAGAAGTACATTCATGGTGGATATTTGTAAGAGATCTTACATTATTAATGCAATAAAAGAATATTGTTTGCTGGGGTTTTTCTCCCTGTACAGGGTTTCGCCAGGGTATATGTGTTGTTGATATGCATGTTTACTTATCTACATAATTATTGCTATTCGATTATGATTTGAAATTGTTGAAGTGTATTAAGCTAGAATCAAAGTATTGAAGAAAATAAAAGAATTAATCCGCATAAGAAATCAAGCTCATAATTTAACAGAATCCAAGCTAGAGATGCTTTCAACCTGTTACCCCTCACATGGCACGAGGGCTTGATCCGGTGTTGAAGACCATGTTTCAACATGTTGCATTTGGAGGATTTGTGGATTAGCAGCCATTGGTTCCTGTTAAGGATAAATTTGACACCCTGGGCTTTAGGTCGATTGTAGACTGAGGGAATCAAACTAGGCTTAATTTAGGGGTGGATCCTAAGGTCACAATTGATTTCACCCCTCTCGTTTTGGGCTAGTGCATGCCAACCACAGGGAGGCTACCCTAGGGCATGTTGCTTGATAGATGAGATTTAACCTGCAAAACACAAATCAAACAAGCACAAAATGGTTTTGGGATGAGGGTTAGACAACCTCACCCAAAACCTGCATAAAATTTAATTTTAAATGAATTTTAGTGGAAAACCCTAAGTAGAGCGAACCATTAGAATGCAAAAAGATAGTAAATCAAGAAGGAAGAGCGCTTCAAAGGTGCCAAATCGACCTCAAATGAAGAATGAGCTTCAAACACCTACAATTTGTTAGAAATCCAATGCAACAACAAGAATCTAGGCCAAAATCAACACATAAGACTCTTTATTCATGTCAAATCAAAGGAATGGCTCCATCACAGAGAAAAGCCAAGAATTGTTACAATGATCTCCAAGAAACTGAGAATCTGAAGCTAGAATGAGAGACAGAATAGAATGAGAGATAGAATGCTCCTGCAATAGAGTGATCAACATGTCAACTGTGGAAGAATGTTGCATATATAGCTAGATGCATGAAGAATTCATCTTCATGTTTCCAAACTGGGCAAAAAGCTAGCCAATATTCCTCTCCCAAGTGTCAATCTCTCCATCTGCCATGTGTCATTGCATACCTGCTAAAACTGGCTGAGCGAACCTTTCCCAAGCCTTCTGGTCAAATCTGGGGGTTATCTGGAGAAGAATGGAGGTCGAATGGGTTAAAACGGGTTAGGTATGAAGAAGTTATGGCCAAAAGGTGGGAAGGGTGAACCTCATGGAGAGAAATAGGTCGCTTAGGTCAATGGAACGAGGGAAAGTTAGGTCACATGAGTCAAAGAGGGGAAGGAAAAAGGAATAAAGGAAAAAGTGGAAAGCTAAAGCAGAAAAAGGGGAAAGTTGGGAAAAGGAAAGAGGATAAAGCTGAAAGCTAAAAGCTAAAAGCTAAAGCAGAAAGCAGACAACTCACCCAGTTTGACTTTTGACTGGCTTTAAGGCACTTTATGACTTTGGGAAACTTCTTTACTTTGTCCAGTTTTCATTTAGCAAGTGTTGGGTGACTTAGTGGGCCCGGTTTTAGGAGGAAAAAGGCCCAGATTTAAGCGTGTGGGCCCTACATGGGTTGCCACCTCACCCTGCCACCTCATCACCAAAAAAGCAAGGTTGTCCAAATACCATCAAGTTTATACTCATTAAGCAGAATTGGACAAGAAGTAAGAATATGTTGTCAAATAACTGATGTGAGGTGTCAATAAGATCCTCATGGGCAAGAAGTGTCCCATAATGCTGCAAATCTCTCATACTTGAACCTGAAATTGAAACCTCATCCTGTAATAGCTCGGAAACCATTGAAACAAGCTCTGAACTCAACTCATATAAGAAAACATCCTCTAACTAACCAGAACAAGAATCAATGTGCCCAGAAAACCTCTGAATGATAGTCATGTGCTATCGGGAATAATCTTTGAACGCCAACCTGAAAGGATAGACTGGCCCTTTGACCACCAAATCTCAAGGGTGAGATTTTGGGGTCAACAGTTCCTAACTCACACGGCTCAGGTTTGCGTTTGAGTTCCACAACAATTAGGTTCGATTCGAATTTGAATTTTCCAATGAGGTTCGCCATTAGGTTCAACTATATACATTTTTCAATATATATATATATCATAAAATGATAAGAAATCAACATCAATAAACATATATGAGTAATAATCGTGATCAATAAACATGTATGAGTAACTTAATCATGATAAAATCCAATCATCAATGTTGTTATTAAAAATTAACATACATGGCAACTACAAATTGCAAAAATAAGTAGAACATATTCTTCAAACTTCAAAATTTGAAAGGATGTCCATAATGTCAAACACTTAAATCCCTAAAGAAAATTTCACAAAATTTAAAATTAAAACATTATCAGAATTTGAACATATAGCACAACTACAAATTGAAAAATGAAGTAGAACATATTCTTCAAATTTCAAAATTTAAAAGGAAGTCCATAATGTCAAATAGTTATAATCCCTGGAATTGTTTCACAAAATTTAAAACATGGTCAGAATTTATATTCTTGTGTCCTTCATGTAACATCATAAAGCTCTAACTCATCAAGAGCACATGGGCGCACTAGAATTGTGATCAAACTCATCAATAAGTGGAACTCTATCATCACTAGGCTCATCAATGCCAAGATCATCTTCTTTTGCACTCGGAATAAGCCCAACCCATGGTCGAGAGGAACTAGATGTATCTTTAGCCACATTGTTCAAGGTCAATTGCAAATTATTGCAAACATAAACAAGGTCTTCCAACATTGTAGATAGTAATTTGTTTCTTTTCTTAGATTGAATACGGTTAAAGCTACTCTAGTTCCTTTCACCAGCAAAGGCACTTGATCCCTGGATCAAAACATAAATTGCAAAACGCTACAATTCCGGTGTCTATGGTGCATAGAACTGCCACCGTCTTCCTGGATGAATATTTGCCCTATCCTATATGGCACAAGTGCTTCCAAATATATCATTTTCTAGCTTGTATACCTGAAGTTTCTCTCTAAGCCTCCTGGATTCTTCTAGATCTAGAGTCCACTGCTCAATAGTTGCATAAAGGCCACTCATGATTTCTACATCATTATTTATTTCTATCCCAAACAATCTAGGGTCCAAATAACAAGTTGTTGCATGCATAGGGCTATGCAAAATCTTCCATCTTTCATCTAATACCTCCCATATTTTCATGTACTAATTTTCCATGTTGTTAAAGGATTTTGCAATAGCTTCCTTACAATGATCCATGCCCTCATAAACAAAACCCAATGTAGGGGTGTTGTTATCAACCATGTGAAGCATATCAACAATCGGTTCACATACTTCTAAAACCTTAACAGGCATTCCCAAAAAGCATTGCCTAATTTTATTTGTTCCAACTCCTTTCCTTTAGCTTCTTTTGAAAGGAAATTGTTTTCCCACTCAGTTTTGCAAATAACACCTCTTATACTTATCTTTTCCTCAACCAATCTTTTGAGAGTAATGTAATATGTGGAAAATATGGTATCACAAGGCCTTAGTAGCTCTCTAGATGTTTGCTTCATATACAAGCTCAACGTGAGGTGATGTTTAAATATCAAGTGAGAAATGTGTTTCCCCTTCTGAACTGCCTCATAATCCATGGAAACTTTGCTAAATCATGCAACAAGTCAAGGCAATGAGCGACACAAGGGGTCCAATACATTTTTTTGTAGTTATCCGTTATCATCTTTCAACTCCCACACAACATGAGGCACTATTATTTACGACTTGGACCACATTTTTTGGCCCAACTTCGAGAATGACATCCTCTAAAATCTTGAAAATGTATTCATGTTCCCTAATGCATCAACTACCTTCAAAAATAACACCCCTTTAGGGCAATAAACCAACACATTAATTGGTGGCCTATGACATGTCTAACCAACCATCTTATAAAATTGTGCACCATGTTTCTTTCCAAGACTCTTTGATCTTCATCAATTTGTTTGTTACCCTTTCTTTTGGCATCTTGAGAAGAGTGGTCCTTATAGTCTCAGAACAACGAGGTACATATCCTTTTCAAAAATCTGCAATAATCTTACATGCATTGATAAAGTAAGAGCTTCTAACCCCACTTGATTTTGTTGGCTTGAGGTGAACTTCCAGCTCCGACCATGCTTGAAGAAAAAGAGGAAAAGGGGTTGTAATTCATTGCAATAGCCATAGTTGAGGAGAGTCAAAACATAGCCCTCGTTGAGAAGAGGAAAGGTGGTAAGAAAGGATAACCTAGGAAGGGTTAGATGGGGAAGAACAAAGACTCGAGTTCTTCAAACCAGGGTAAGCGTGAAGTGCTTCAAGTGACACAAGATGGGCCACTATGAAAGCGACAACAAGAAGCAAAGGGCAAGCAGGAGGAGCAAAAGCAGTGTGCATGGAGTACAGAAGATTCAACCGAAGCGGATGAGTTGACATCCAAGCTGGATATAGCTTTCTCCATGGTTTCGTGCCTTTCCACTAACATTGTTTTCGGTGTAGAGTGGTATGTAGAAAATGGAGCATACAAACATATGACCTTCAACAAGAAGGATTTCAACGAACTTAAGGAGCAAGAGGTAGGCATACAAGTGGAATTGGGCAATGATGCAACTTATCCAATTACAGGAATGGGATCTATCTCATGTCTCATGCCATTAGGTGATGTTCTTGAGCTAGATGATGTCTTGTATGTTCTTGATTTAAAAAAGAACTTTTAGTTTGAGCCATGACAAATCTTAGATGTGTGTTAAGTTTGATGATTAGCAGGTTGAATCAAAGGTCATAATTGTAATTTGTGATCATGGACGAGTATTGGCCAAAGGTGTGCTAGACAGTGGCCTGTAAAGATTACTTATTGATCCGATCAAACATGGAACTTGAGTGCATCACAGTGGCAACTTGTGCGAACTTTGGCACAAGAGATTTGATCACATGCACTATGGAGTGTTACCTCTCTTGAAGGACATGGTGCAAGGATTGTTGGACTTCAGGATCAAGAAGACGAAAGTGTGCAAGGGTTGTGCACTTAACATGCATGCCAAGACTGCCCTCCCAAGCAATGAGCATATACTGAGAGTGATTTTGATCTTATCCATTCAAATGTGTGTGGACCAATGACTTCAACTTCACTGACAGGTAAAATTTATTATGTTTCTTTCATTGATGATTCCTCTAGAAAAACCTAGATTTAATTTATGAAGACCAAGGATGAAGTCTTCAATAAGTTCCAAAAGTTGAAAGCTCTTGTGGAGAACCAGATAGCTAAGAAGATTAAGTTGTTGAGCTTAGACAATGGGAGAGAGTACCCCTCCGAAGACCTTAATTCCTTTTGCACAAACGTAGAAATCTAGAGGAAGACGGCAATGCCTTACAACCCTCCTTATAACCCTCGACCAAATGAGGTTGTAGAGAGGAAGAACATATCCATCATAGAGACAGATGTTGGTTGTGGAGCTTGATTATCTTCTTGATTCAGAGGTCTTGCTTCAACCACATTTGGATCCTAGAACTTGGTGGGGGTTTTGTGTCATATTCTTTGAGAGATTAGTTCCACGCATTGTTATGTTACGTTGGATGTAGCAGGGGGGGCGACAACCCCCCCTGTCCAGGGATTTGCGAGTGGAGCCCTTGAGAAAAAAAAATTGGGTGGTTTTGGCACACGGTTTTCTGGCCCATGGTTTTCTAATTCCAATTAAGGATTAAGGTTGTAATGTAATCTAGGTCAATGGATTAGGGCTTTTGGATGCCGCAAGATCCTATATATTATATTGTAATTTCGTAGTCAATCTGGATCGTTCATTATTAGGTCACAGATCTGACGATAGAGGTTATGTTGGTACCTTTTGTTTGCCTTAGAAGGCAAACGCCTTTTTTTAAAAGAGGGCATTTGTATTGCGATGTGCATGGTGAGAGATTGTCGGGTGTTTGAGAGAGAAGATTGTGAGAGAGTGAAGAGGAGGTTGCAGCGGATGTGTTGCAAGTGTTATCCCTTCATTTTGCTAAACGAAATAGAGGACTGGTTGTTTCTTCGTAGAGGTATCCCATATCAGGTGAACCACATATATTGGTGTCTCTCTTGTATTGTGTTCTTCTGTGATTTATTTCTGCATTCATTTTGATTTGATTTATTATTATTGCTCCATGATCCTATTGTCAATTTTCACATATGCCCTCTATGTGACCAATTTTCTAAGGGCAAAACCAACCCTCCTGGTCAACACATTGTGACCACAAACAAGACAACCTTGTCCTTTCAAAAACAGAAAAAATCAGCAAAATACCACTTCAACAAATTACTTGAAAATCTTCCTCTACCTGACAACCTGTTGTTGCCATTGCACGGCTTGCCAACATCAACAGTACGAACTGCAAAATCTGCCTCAAACTCCTCGCACATGCGAGTTGTCCCTATCAATTTCACACGTGTGAATCTGTTGCTTGATTGTTCACACGTGCGGACCTGTCCGTACAGTACGGACTGTACTTTTCCTCTCACATGTGTGGTTCGTACAGCCTTCACACGTGTGGCTACACAAATCCTCCCATACGTGCGGCTGAAGCACCTCTCTTCTTCACATGTGTGACCTCCCAAACTGAGAAAGAAGCCTTCCTTCGTTGTGACAGAAACAAATAAGTTTCCTCAAACCCTAGGCCAAATTTGCTTCATTATTTCAGATTTGTCTTTGCTGAAATTTCCAAGCTCCTAGCACAAGTGCACCTCACTTAAGTTATCTCCATCCTTTCACAATGATCTAATGTCACAATGACTTGTCCTTTATTTATAGAAAGTCCAAAGGGGTGTGTCAAAGAGCCCTTTCACAAGTCAACATTAAATTAGAATATTTTAATCTCCTCTTGTGGGTGTGGAACCCCATCACAAGCCCACAAGACCCATCATCTTGCCCATGAGGCCCTAGCCTCATTTCTAGGCTGATTTTGACAAAACGAAAGGCAAAATTGGTGCCAACGAAAATTCCCACATGCCTGGCACCTTGGCTTCTTGTGGGAATACCTCCCAAAGATATAAAAATCAACACTCCCTCTTAATGAGGGAGGTATCCCATTCTCCAACATCTGGATGCACTATTGTCGCACACAATAGATATAGCTCTGAATCTGCCACCCCATCTATACTCCAATAGTCTAAACTAGCTACTCCCTTTATCACTGTGGCAAATGGGTTTGTGAACTCTATCACAGGAAAAAGTCTTGCTGTCAAGTTTGTCTAACTGGTTGCATCCACTGTCACTGGAGCAAAACCTGTTGTCCAGTCTGTCAACCTAGCCACATCCTCGGTCACTAAGGCAAAATCTGTTTGACTGGTCGCATCCTCGGTCACAGAGGAAAAATCTGTTTGACTAGTCGCATCCTCGGTCATTGAGGTAAAATCTGTTTGATTGGTCACATCCTCAGTCACTAAAGCAAATCCTGTTGTCCAAGCTTCCTCGTTGGCTACTCCCTCTGTGACAGAAGCAAATCCTATCTCCTAACTGGCTACCTCCTCTATCACTATAGCAAAGCCTGTTGAGTCAACTGGATCCTCCATGGAAGGTACAGAGCTCTTAGAAGTCTCCTGCTCCTGCATCTCCTGTCTGACCTCCTCAATCCATGAAACTTGTTTGTTGGTCATGGAAGATGTCTCTCTCCCGTCTAAACCTGAGGGGGAACTCCCTTTGAGCTAGCTAAGTCTCCCTGAGATTGGGCTCACTCGAAGATTGCATGCTCCTACTGAAACATGACTCCCTCTTAGTCTATACAATCTATGGGGTCGTCTGCTCCCTTTCCACAGTCCTTTGCATAGTCCTGGGAGTTTTCTCCTCCCTCCTAGATCCTGAGGGTTGACTCCCTCTGATCCGATACTGCTGGTGAGGCCACTTGCCTCACTACTCGTGGAGCCACCTGCTCCCTCTCCTTTGTCTCTATGTTGTTGCTGGTCATAGCACCCATAGGCTGGCCCCTCAGCCTATATAGGTTTCCCTCCCTAACTCCAAGAACCACCGTTCATCTAAAGCTAGATCGTCTGGGCACAAGCAGTACATGTCTGTCTCAAAACAAAACATGATAGCCCTTCCTCTCAATCTTCGAGACTAAGAGGACACTCCTCCTGAGTTTTGGCACCCACAACACATTTGACATCTTCAGTATCTCTCTTGACTCAAAATCGAAACGATACTGTACCGGATTCTCGTACTGAATGTTTGGCTCCCGTACCAAGCTCCACACATAAGTCTGAGCCAGTGTTTGTGATAGTGTCAAACAACTCTCCTGCACCTATCATATGGCAAGATGCTTCGCTATCCACCAACCAAGTCTCCCTACTAGAGATTGTACCTGAAAGATCAGAGACCAACAAGATCTCCCTCTGGAACCTGTCTGCAACTTCATCAACCTCTATTGTTGATGCATGTTGCCTTCTTCCTCTTCCCCTCTGGAGTGGACACTGTGAAGCATAGTGGCCAAAGTCATGACACTCAAAGCATCTGATCTTGCTAAGATCTTTCTTCCGTCTCGGCTCTGGGGATGCTTCTATCTTGAGAGAAGCTATTCTTCATGGCATACCTCTTCTATCTGGAGAACCTCTTCTGCCTCTCCTAGTGCAGACTGCAAGGGCTTAGTTCTCATCATTGCTACTTTTCACCATACCATCCATATTCTCCTGGACACCAACCGGCTCTCCTCCTGGATACAATCAGTCCATATCCTACCAAAAGTGGGCAATGTCTCTCGTTCACATATCCTCTGCACGAATGGTTCCCAAGACCTGGGAAGACCTCTCAAGGCCACATTCACCAACTCAGCATCCTGCACTGTCTCACCAATATCTGCAAGTTGATCTTGGATCTGAGTAATCTTCATAAGATAGTTGACCACTATGTCTTCACTGGTCATCCCAATAATCTAAAGTTGGTGCTTCAAGAGTAGCATCCTCCCTGTATTGTTATTTTGGTAGAGACCCACCAAGGCATCATACATATTCTTGGTAGTTGTCTTCTCAGCAATGTGGAGGATCAAGTGGTTCTTCACAAATTCTAGCAACACCCGCTTGGCCTTCACTTCTTTCTTCTTGTGTGTTGTCAACTCCTGTGGATCGGTAGGATCTGCAACCACATTCTCAACATACTCCTTGAGGTCATTTACTTATAGCAAGAGGAGAACCCTTACCTTCCAAGCCCGAAAGTTGGTTTCCCCCTCCAAATTGTCCTCAAGCTTCAAAGTTTTCACCATCTTGACCTGCCCGGAACAAGAACAAAGACCAGAACAAGAACAACACTCTTTTAGTGTTGTAGCCAAAAGTATGCTCAAGATGATCCTCTTCTCTTCATATCCCAAGCTCTGATACCATGTCAATTTTCACATATGCCTCTATGTGACCAATTTTCAGATCTGAAAATTGCTACCTAGTGAGCTAACAGTAACACCCTAGCTCTTATTACTGAACAATTTCACACTGTAAATTATATGCAGCGGAAACACAAAAGATCAAAGTTGAACCATCAACAACCAAGACATAAATTTATGTTTTGTAAACTTTATTAAATTCAGAAATTCTGAGGGCAAAACCAACCCTCCTGGTCAACACACTTTGACCACAAACAAGACAACCTTGTCCTTTTCAAAAACAGAAAAAATCAGCAAATTACTTGGAAATCTTCCTCTCCTGACAACTTGTTGTTGCCACTGTACGGCCTGCTAACGTCATCCATACGAACTGCAAAATCTGCTTCAAACTCCTCGCACGTGTGAGTTGTCCCTGTCACTTTCACATGTGCGAATCTGCTACTTGAGTATTCACACGTGCAGACCTATTTGTACAGTACGCACTATACTTTTCCTCACATGTGTGGTTCGTACGACCTTCACATGTGTGGATGCACAAATCCTCCCACACGTGTGGCTAAAGCACCTCTCTTCTTCACACGTGTGACCTGCCAGACTAAGAAAGAAGCCTTCCTTGGCTGTGACAGAAACAAAAAAAAATCCTAAAACCCTAGGCCAGATTTGTCTCGTAATTTTAGATTTCTCCTTGCTGAAATTTCCAAGCTCCTAGCACAAGGGCACCTCACTTATGCTATCTACATCCTTTTGTTGAATTTTCTCTAAATGTTAGGCTCAAGCATGAGGTTTATTTCATTTAGCATGTACTTGAACCATAAACAAATGCAGTAACACCATACACAAGTGTTGCAATAACCAAGATCACAAGAAGAATAACCATGCACAAGAACACAAGTATCCTGGGAAAACCCTTCTCAAACAAGGGAAAAAAA
>ML918707.1:0-10352 GCA_009831015.1 Picea engelmannii | reverse complement strand
CGCGGCAGCAATGCCGCCCATCTACACACTGCTAGGAGTGAGGCCTCATGCCCTCGCATTGTCTCTCATGGACTGAGACTGGGTACTCTCAAAGAAGAAGAATGAGCACAGAATGGTCCCAAATACAAAGTTCTTGTTGTTCCGCCCACGACACTTGGTGAGTTGTCTCTTCATGTAGTCTAGCATGGTCGTGCTCCAGTCGAATATTCGTGCACTCAAGCACTGCATTGCACAATGCATATGTGCCTAGGAGGCCCGATGTAAGGTCGTGAATCAAGTGATCCACCCAATAAGTAGAACTATCACTTTCAGTGATAGGTCGGTGATCTTGTTTATTGACACCTGAGAACCTACTTTCTCAATGTCGGCCTCGCAATGTAATCCGATCAACTCGACAATGTTATGAGGCCCGGGGGGGAAAGCCCACAGGTTGACTGGTTCACCTCTCCTCGAGAGGCCAGTCAAGAAGTAAATGCATTCAATCATTGGAGTCAACGACTACCCCTCAAGCATAAATGCCTCAGCATCGGAGTGCCAATAATCCACCAAAGCATTCAACATCCTGGGTTGTGCCCTCATGAATGGACATCGGTAGAACTTCCACAAACCGTATTGCCTCAATGCGGCTATAGTTGCAGGGTCCTCATCGACTAACATATCAATGTCTTCATGCTCTCTCTCTCTCCAATGGACATACATCCTGCAAAATGACAAGTTCAAAGGGGAGTAAACTCCTGTATTTTCAATATTTTAAAAGTTCTTGAGGGTGTATGCGAGCTGTATTGGGAACAGTTGTGTATGCAAGCGGGCAGATTGTTTTTCTGCCCGCGGGAATACGTGGGTTTTCCTTGGACAGCCCACGTACACACAGGGCTGCCCCTTTTTAGGAGTGCCCCCCCCCCCCCCCNACAAGCAAAATAAAAGAAAAAAGGAAGTATTGAAATGCAGGGGGGGTTGATTTGTACTTACTTGGTCCGAGCGAAAGTTTGTTTCATCCTCTAAAGCTCCTGAAATCAACTCTTTTAGCAAAGGGGTGTTTTTGGCTTTTTGGTCAAATCTCAATTTGCAATGGTGATAATGAGCTGCCAGCTTCTATTTATAGACTTTTTTGGCCCTTTTTGTCATTTCTTTGAACCTTTTGTTGTTTTTTCTGGCTTGAAAATCATTCAACAAGGTTCTTGAAGTTTCTCATTGGATGTTACGATACACTTCACTTTTGGTTTGAAAAACTTTTTGGGAGATGGGTCACTTTTTAAGATTCTTTGGTAAAAGTCATTTTTCCAAATTTTTTCATTTAAGCTAGGATTCCACCTCCACTTTTTTCATCTAGTTGTCTTTTCTGCTTTGCCATAGGATCAATCCCACCGAATTGCGACACAGAACCATCATTGTTGCTTTAGAAGTGTCGTAATTTAGTGGTAGAGCCTACCTCTACTTGGATGCCCTAGGTAGATCCCGATTGCATTTTGGTGTCCATGTCGTCATTAATGACTTTAGTTTTGGGAGTCCTTGTTAGTCTTGTCTTGATTACGATTTTGAGCCTCATACGTATGATATGTTATCACTCTTGAGCTCACCCTCAGGACTCCCAGAAAATGAGTTTTCTTTTAAGCCCTTTTCAGACTCTATAAACATGAAAAGATTATTGAGTGATCTTGTTGTCCTTCACGCTCACCAAACTAAAACTTGAAGGCACGTCTATTCAGCGGTATTTTACCCCTTTTTTCGGTCTGGATGGTCAATTTTACGAACAAAGGTATGCTCTAGGAACTTTGGTTCACCAGAAGAGTATTCTCAGGTATAAGTTTAACCCTTTTTCGGGCATGAGGGACTAAATTTACGAAAAACAGAACCCCCATGGAGTCCATAGTTAAGCTCTTTTCATACTCCCTAAAATTGAAAAGATAGTCGAGTGACCTTGTTCCTTCGCACTCGTTAAACTGGTCCAGAAGAACATACTCTATGGAGTCCATAGTTAAGCTCTTTTCAGACTCCTTAAAATTGAAAAGATCGTCGAGTGACCTTTTTCTTTCACACTCATTAATTGGTTCATAAAAACATCTACTGGCATGAGTTTACCCCTTTTTTCGGCATGTAGATTAAGGAGGAAAAAGGTACACCTCAAGAGATTTTTCTCGCCGGGAGAGTTCTCCTCAACAAATTTCACTTTTTTGGGCTAAGGAGACTAAATCTAGAAAAGGCAGCAAGTCCATAGTTAAGCTCTTTTCAGACTCCTTAAAATTGAAAATATTGTTGAGTGATCTTGTCTTTATCACACTCGTTAAAATGGTTTTGAATAGATGTCTTTTTGGTGCTAGTTTACCCCTTTTTCGAACCGACTAGACTACCGTACCCTAGTGGAGTCTTCTTTTGTGCTTCTTCAGACTCTCTAAAAATGAAAAACCGCTGAGCTTACCTTCTCTAGTCTCGTTTAAAATTACATTGAAGGGATTTATCATTGTGTCCTATTAATCACATTTGCATTTCTGCATCTTTGGCCTAATGTCGGCTCCATGTTGCTCTCAATTGAACCTTTGAAGCATGTCTTTTACGCAAGCCTTGTAGCACTTTGCCTTTGTGTCTTGACACCTTGACCCATGGAGGAATTTTCTCGAGTGTCTTTTCCCTGCACATGTCTCCTTGCTCTGAGCATTAGTATGTTCCCTGCGCTTGGAACTAGTATGCTTGCGACACTCGTTCCTCCTTTGTAACATAACATTCTTTTATTCTTTTTCAAGCTTTTCAAAATTATTGAAAAAGACAAAAAAAATCAAATATACCCCAAAAATAGGATGGGAAAACTATTTTCTTTTTATGGCAACACAATGAGTCGCCCTTGGACAAAGTAGATCATTTTGCTTGTTCATTAAGCTCTGGGATTTAATATGACCTTAGGAAGTTGTTCTCGCTACATAGAGTTGTTTCCTCCTCCGTTTGGTTATTCTTCCAAACACATGGAGAGTTTGCGTTGCCTCCTGCATCATGAACTTATGTCAAAGTCATGTTGCATGAGTCTAATCATCTGTCGTGTTATTTTCCAAGGGAAGTTTTACCCAACTTGAGTCAGCCTCTCTGCAGTTTGTCTCTTGCCCTCATGCCCGACCATTCCGAAAGTCCAATCAAGTCTTTGATCGAAATCACTGAAGTTCTCTGCCTGATCACCGAGATCCTCTTGTATGTTCCTCGACGAGTCATCGAAGACCTCTGGGTAGTGAATTTGTACACTAACATTAAACTCCTACCCGAGTTTTGAAGATCTTGAAGTTGTTGCTCGAGCTCTGAAGGCCTCATCTCTAGCCATCAGGCATCATTGGCTTCTTGAAGATGGATACTATACATGTATATCTTTGATTTTGAGATGTAGATCCGTTGTGTATTGCTCGCGGCTACACTTTATATAGTTATATGACATGGATTTGCAGTTTATTTTATTGGCAGCCATGATTTATTGCATCCCGAGCATGGGTATTCCCACCTCGGTGAGACAATTATTATTTTTGCAGATGGCACCTCCAGAACTCTGGTCCCAAGCTCACTCACTTCGTATGTTGGTGAAGATTTGTAATGTATTTCGGCCATCATATGCTCTTCTGACCTCACACATTAGGGGGCATCTGTTATAACCCTAAATAACACCATACATGCATACCTTACATCAGGCCATCTTACTTGTTATTTATGCCAAACCATCACTGAGAAACTCTTCTTAAAAACCACATTCTTTAAGATGTACGCACCATGCACCATTACTTCCCGCGTACACACACTTGCTGAACCATTACAGCTCACGTACGTATGCTATTTGCACCATTACAGCCCATGTGTACTCACAAGAGTTGTAAAAAATAAAAAGTTGCAAGGAATTCGTTGAGATTACGGGCTATTGGGTAGTTTTCCAATTGTCCCACCGCCTATAGCCCGTCACCCAACCGAATAACCATCCTTTTTGTCATATAAAAGGAGGTGTTGGGGTCTCATTCCAAAGCTAATCATAAGAACAGTGAAACTCTTCCCATTTCACTTTCCCCCCTTGCCCCAAGAATTTGCAGCCACATTGTGAGTTTTGAGCCAGAATTCCCTATTCTTGCCTTTTTCCTCATTCATAAGCTTATTCCATTTCCCTAGAGAGAATTGTGAGAGAAGAAAGATACGTGGAAGCACAGTTGGAGCTTGGTGAAGAGGATCCCGGACCAGGTTCGAGGAGCAGTCGTCGATCTCATTGTAAGTAACTTTGTGAGATTAATAAAAAGGAATACTTTTTATGTCCCAGATATGACGTGTTCAATTTTTATGTTTGATTTATATTTGATTATGACATCTAACCCACTAATTCATATATAAGATGTGTGTTCTTAGTTCTTTGTTTGTTTGTTTATTAATACAGGTCAGCCTTGGGAGGAGATTTGTAGTCGAGGAACAACCGAACGCGAAAGGATCGACACCGGACGGGGAGTTTAAGGTAGAGTTACCGGATCTTTTTACCTTGTGTTTTATGCATGAATGTTGGGTGTATTTTGGGTAGTTGTTAAAGAGTAGAAGACTTTAGATGGTTAGCTCTGCCTACATGTTGAACCCTAGTGTAGTCCATAGGGGGGTTTCCCCACTATAGTACTTGAACTATTGCGTGCTCTCCTAGTGGAATGTCTTGGAGAGTGATGGTGTTGTTTGCTAGCACTTTTATTGCACATTGATCTTCCCCTCTTATCATGAGACTTATGGATTCCTGATCTACTTGACTCGATCTGCTTATCCATCTTCCTCTCTATTATGTCCAAGCTCTACATCAACTTAATGTTGAATTCTTCTTGTTGCTCTTTGGCTTTCATAAGCCTCTCATTGTGAACTTTATGACTCAAGACATCCCTTTGCAAAAATTTTATGGTTTCTACTAAGTTCATGCTTTCTTCCTTAACTTCTCCATGTCCATTTGAATTTGTAACTTCATTACCCACATGGATATATATTCCTCTAATCTCTTCTTCGTGACTAAAAATCCCCTACACATCTTCCATGATTCTAAACTTGTGTTGATCCTTCTCTAATCTAATGTTGTTAACTCTGAAAAATGTGCAACCAACAAAATTTGTTAGGCTAGACAAGTTAACAAAACCATGAAATTATGTACAATCCTATTTTTATATAGCATCAGAATTTTTTCTTTTGATTTCTTGGGAAGATTGACCGCCCAATTGACTTCACGTGCACTACTTCTCAATTATTAGTATGTGTTGATTTTACATACACCATGCTAAAATGTAGCGCATACACCATGCACCACTATCTATTGTGTGTATATTTTTGTTGTGCGCCAATACTCTATTGAAAACAACCTTTGTGTCGTGCACCAATACTCTTCGCGCATTGTAAGCATTGCACTATACAACGTCAGGGTTTTTAATGTGTTTGCACCATGCACCCAACTTCAAACGCACACCCTATGATGCCAATTTTCGATGTGCTTTATCATGCACCTATATTCTATGCACGCCACATGTCATACATGGTGCAGTGCCACATTTTAGTGCATATACTCTATGCACCTTTATTTTCTACGCAACGCAAAATGTTCAATGTGCACACATGTACATCTTGCTCTTTTTGTGCACCATTACTACTTAGTGCACATACATGTGCACCTTTCTCTTTATGTGCACCATTACTATTTACTGTGCACACATGTGCACCTTGCTCTTTATGTGCACCATTACTACTTAGTGCACACACAAATCTCGACACTTAACAGATTTTTCATAGATTTTGATGCAGAAATTGGGGTTTTTTCCCGATTCTCAATCAATTTCCACCATGGAATTTCTGCAACTATGAAATTTGTTCAATTTCACTCAAGTACCTTGAAATTCAACCTCTGCAGTGACAATTCTAGTGTGTTCCACTGGTCGACATTTCTGGTGCGAGTTTTCCCAAATTCTTCATAATTTAACAACAAAAATTGGGGCTTTTACCCAAGTTTACTTAAGTGCTTCTAATTTCTGTCATAGATGCACTGTACTAAAAATTCGTCCACTCTCGAATTCAATTCTCTGTGAATCTCTGCTTTGTCATGATGTTAATTTGGCCCATCTAGGATTAGTGTTGAAAATTGGGCCTTGATACCAATTTGTAACACCCCCAGACTCCTTCTAGGCAATGTCACTTGAAATTTTCTGCTCTGATACCAATTTACCAACAATTCCACTGAAATTGCTCTAACATAACTATGTCACTAATTAAACATAAACATACATTCTACAATGTGTGATTACATACAATTTATTAACAGATTTATACAAATTCATACAGAATTATACACGCAACATAAACAACATAAAGCCATGACAACAATTGTATAACTATAATTGCAAACATGATTTAACACACAATTGGCACTTATCTTTTGAATAAAAGACACCAACTGCGGGCAGACCTTCCATGTTCCTCCTAGCCTTAGACCACACTATTCATAAATCTCAACAATGGTCACCCCTGAGCTGGGGCTAAACTCCACTTGGGTAAGGGTTCTCAACCAGGCTAAAGTCTCATACTCAATAGGAACTCAATCACATGTAACTCAGTCATATTTGACTCAATTATTGGAAATTCTGTCACATATGCCAATTTGCACTAGCAACCTACAATCTCTCATTCCCCACATGCATGTCCCACCCCAGGAAGTGTGCCCCTTCTCTGCTCAACAGTCCTTCATCTGCCCCAATTCCCTTCCAAGGCTTCAACAACAGGCCAGACATGAAGTCTCATAGCCCTGTCACTGCATTTTGGCACCTCGGGAAATAATTCCCAACAATTCTCTCACCTAGATAGAATGCAATCTTCCATGGGCCTCACAACCTGCCTCTTCATTCCAACATCCCACGAGCCTGACAACCTGCCTCTTCGGTTCTATCTCTTCAGGCTAAGCCATATACAAGTATCTACGACAGTATTCAACATACGAGTCACAGTAATAATCAACCCATTAATAACAACCATCAAGTTCACTCACTAAAGAGTTCTATGACAAAATAGTAGGGTCATGACAGAACAATCAATTCCCTCACAACTTGTGATGGTTGAATGTCTGCCCCCCCCCCGATGACAAAATTCTTGAATGGACTAAGTCCAAACCATTTAACTGCATGTTCCCAACTTGACACCTATCAGGTCGATAATTGCCTTCAGTCCACAACATGTTCCCAACTTGACACTTGTCATGTTGAGAACTTCCTTTAGCCACTTGTCCTCTCCTTGGGACCTAGGATATAATAATATATCCTAACTTTACACTTTTTAAGAAATATTAATAAAATATTCCTTTTTGGGTTAATCCCCTTTGACCCAGGCCCCTTGACCTCAGCTAGTGGAGTTTAAGCCCCTCGAACTCTTTTACGTGTTCGGTCCACCGCAAGGATGTATTTTCAATATATTATCATCTAATTACATTTACAATCTCAATACAACATACTGATCTTTTGCATCAAGCTCACCAATCTCAAATATACAGTTTGTGCACTTAAAATTAGTGCGCGTGGAACTTCTAGGTTGTGTGCACTCTTTCTTTAGTGCACCACCCCCACGCCCTTACACAGGTGCGTGTTACATCATGACTTATATACAAAAGGCTTCACAGGCCTTCAAAACTTGCGCACTTAATCCAGTGCGCGTTGAATCTAGGTTTGTGCGCTTTTTCCTTCAATGCGCCATCCTTTCACACTAACACTTGTGCGCACTACATTCATTAAGTTGTTCCCCTTTCAGTGCAGCGTTCTTGTGTACTTACACAGGTGCGCGTCAAAACATTAAACTACACGATGTATCATTTTACAATTGCGCGCACTCCTTTGGTGCGAGATCCTTGCGCACTAACTTAATGCGCGCAGAATGACACCAACAAACTTGTTACTTCAGCTCACCAACTTATAAGAAAAGTACAACTACACTGATATTTACACTTGGGGATCGACCTAGGGGTATTGCATGGGACATGAAGTATTCTTTCATTGGATACCTACATATGGTCCATGAAGCTCTGAAGATAGAAAAATCTTGATTTCCCACTATTTTGGACTAGCAATGAATGGCTTACAAAGGCAGGGTCAGCTACAGATGAAGTGAGAATTTAAGGAGAAAGATCGAACTCAAAATTTGCTAGAATCGTCTGTTGGATAACCAACTGGAAAGTTGACAGACTGGATAGAAAGTGATTTAGATGTTGAATAAAACTACTTGTATTTTAATGTGGAGCTACCAAGATACATGAGCACATAATTATTGTGAAGTCAACAATTGTTGGTTTGTGTATGTATGTGATCAAAAGAGACATGAACATCAACGTCTCACTTTTTAGCTAAGCTCGAATCTATTCTTATCATAATTCAAGATGAGTGATAGATGGAAATCAACCATGTCTTTGGGCCAATCGACATCAACGAAGAATCAACCAAGTTGCACAGTGGACGACATTCAATATTATTGGGGGCAATGGATTAAAGGAAGACCCCCTATTACAAGTGTTCGGTTTTTATTTGAATGTATGTGAGTTAGTTAAAATATCCTTTTACAGTCTAAAATTTTATAACTTCATAAGTGAAAATCAAAGTCATGGAAATCTGTATAAGTTACAAGAAAGACATTCGAGTGGATTTTACAGTCGAGTACACAATTTAGTTAGTCGAAAAAGAAAAAACAATGTGTTGTCGATTGCGTTAATTTCAAAATGTATTGAAAAATCCGAGTCGAAGAAGAAAGGAGTGGGTTAAACATGAGTCTTCTTCGAAGGCATGTGATCCCCTCCACCATTGTAAAGCAAGTCGGTATCTAGCTAACGAGATCAACTTCTTGCCGACATGAGTCGATTCTTAGTCGACAACATTTTTTTGAGTCTGTAAAAGCCCGATACTGGCAAAAGAAAATATTATTTTTAAGTTGTAGTTATAAGTCGAGTAGAGTTAGATATTTTCCTTCATATACTGTAAAATGCAGACTCCAAAGATTGAAAACGGAGATAGAAACATAACCAACAATAGAGAAGAATTCTAAATGATCCTACAAACATAGAACATTGATGGAGCAAAATTTTATAGCAGTTGATGGAGCAGAGCATCCATGATGAGCATCAAACATGAAAATTTTGCAGCGGTCGAAGGCATCCAAGAGAGACATATTTTCACAGACACACACATGAGAGCTTAAAGAAAATATGATGACAAGAGCATTGAACTGATTGATCCCATTGATACAATAGTTGTGAAATACTTATTGGTCATAAAAATACAAGAATGGTATGAATGATTGATGGCACAGACCCTCGTCGATTCCATATAAAGAACTCTCTGGGAGTGACAACTTGACAAGAGTGTGTGAGCAGTCCGGGTCTGAATTGATCAACCAACTTGGTAATAACAACAACTTCGACACCTCTTGAAAGATATCATAGTTGATAGAGGGAAGTAGAACATGGAGATCAAACCCCCTACCTAGGGACTTGTGGAGCCGAAGGTGCCCTCTACCTCTTAGAGTAACATTATTACACTTTCAAATTGGATTTGGGAAGGGGCTCCAACAATTGGGATGAGCTTGGAGCTTTAGTGACCTCCTCATAATAGCTTTGATAAAAGGCATCACTTCTTAAGAAGTGCATGGAGACTCAAAATTTTGTATTAACTAGTTGATTGGAAGATTTGGTTTGCATAGCATCTTCCTACCTCCTATTATGAATCATGCAACATTACAAAAGGATCCAATTTTTTCTATCACTTTTCAACATATTTTCAAATAACAAAAACAAAGTTTGACACATTGTCTAATCAACGCACCCATCTTGATGAGGGCATTATGGTTTTAACCATGTTTAAGGATGGAGGATCCTTACCTCAAAATTCTAGTTTTTCTCCTTTAAGGTTGATACATACCTATTTTACAGTTCTATGTAAGGTACTCTATGTTGTCTTTTATCCTTTTTTGACATTTTTCACCCATAGTATGATCAACTTATGGTTATTTTGATGTGATGCAAGACCTCGTGATGGTTTCATATACTAGTATATAGAGGATGTCATAATATTTACGTAGAACTTACCAAGGACCAGTAAAGATCACGTGGCCTTATCTTTTGGTGCTTTCAACACATACAAAATGTAACTTGTTTCTTCTTAATAAAAGCTACGATTTTTTCCTTAAAAAAAAACAAAGGTTATGACTAACATTGTTATTTTTAGACAATGTAGGATACATAAAAATAAAATTAATAGAATTAATTACCAAATGCATAAGAAATAAAAAGAGTAATAACATTATTTATTAGAAACATCTTAAAATATTGAATATAAATATTATAAAATTAAATATAAACTAATAAA
>WSFP011586124.1:0-10352 GCA_009831015.1 Picea engelmannii | reverse complement strand
AGAGACTTGCCTCAGAATTTGAAATGAAAGACCTTGGCCTAATGCATTATTTCTTAGGTCTTGAGGTATGGCAAAGTCCAGAGAGGATCTTCCTTAACCAAGGGAAGTATGCAGTCGAAATCCTGAAGAGATTCGACATGTTGAAATGCAAATCCATGAATACACCCATGGAAGCGAAGCTGAAGCTGTTGGTCGACACTTCGTCAGAATTGATTGATGCCACGCTGTACAGACAAATTATTGGATCGTTGATGTACCTGACGAACACCAGACCAGACATTTGTTTTTCTGTGAACACCTTGAGTCAGTTTCTGGTAGAACCCAGACATGTTCACCTAGTGGTTGCAAAACATGTGATGAGGTACCTTAAGGGTACAATAGATTGTGGTCTCAGCTATGATGGAGATCATGATTTCACATTGAGTGGATATACTGGTGCAGATTGGGCAGGAAGTGTTTCTGACAGGAAAAGCACTTCAGGATGCTGTTTCAGTTTGGGATCAGCCATGATCTCATGGTAGAGTAGGAAGCACTCCAGCATTGCTCTCAGCACAGCGGAAGTAGAATACATTGCTGCATGTTCTGCCAGCTTCGAAGCTATATGGCTTCAAAAGTTGTTGACCAGCCTATTTGACCTAGAGATGGAAGCAACCATGATCCTATGTGACAACCAGAGCTGCATAAAGATGACAGAGAATCCTGTATTCCATGATAGGTCGAAGGACATAGAGATCCGATATCATTACATTCGTGACATGGTGCAGAGAGGAGCCTTAAAGCTTCAGTATGTTAGCACGGATGAACAGGTTGCCGATGTGTTGACCAAGCCTCTATCTCGTGTAAAGTTTGAGCAGTTTCGAGATAATCTTGGTATAGTCCGAAAGGACCTTCCTCGAAAGGGGGAGTAATTGTTGTGATAAGACATCTCTTACTTCCAGCTTTATTGCTATGACGTAAAGCAAGACGATGTGATGAGACTAGAACTGTGCTTCTGGCTTGACAGTTGCGACGTAAAGCCAGTCTAGTATCCTGCTTCCAGCTTGATTGCTGTGACATAAAGCAGGACGAGTATCTTGCTTCCATCTTTATTGCTGCGACGTAAAGCAAGACGGTGAGATGAGACTAGTACTGTGCTTCCGGCTTGACAGCTGTGACGTAAAGCCACTCTAGTATCTTTCTCCCAACCTGATGGTTGTGACGTAAAGAAAGACGATGTGATGAGACTAGTACTATGCTTCCGGCTTGACAGTTGTGACATAAAGCCAGTCTAGTGTCTTGCTTCCAACTTGATGGTTGTGACGTAAAGCAAGACGATGTGATGAGACTAGTACTGTGCTTCTGGCTTGAGAGTTGTGACGTAAAGCCAGTCTAGTATCTTGCTTCCAGCTTAAGTGTTGTGACGTAAAGCAAGATGTTGAGATGAGACTAGTACTGTGCTTCCAGCTTGAGAAGTTGTGACGTAAAGCCAGTCTAGTATCTTGCTTCCAGCTTGATTGTTGTGACGTAAAGCAAGATGAGTATTAAGCTTCCAGCTTGACAGCTGTGACGTAAAGCCAGTCATGTATTATGATGAGCCAGCCTCGTGCTGTGATGATGATGATGATGATGATGTATCAGTTTTATACTAATACATATTGATGTAGATGATGATTGCATTCCTTTGAGAATGATGATGTTGTCGATGAAGAAAACTTCCGATGATTTATAGATACACCAATCAGTGTTCCAAGATGATATTGATGATGTTGTCCTCTCACCCACTTGATGTTGTTGATGATGTTATCCTCTCTCTCTTGTCTGATGCTGTTGAAGAATACCCTTCTTGTTAAGGGGGAGTGTTGAAATTATGTAACTGCAAAGTGTATTCTTATTATTATTTGATATATTATTCATTGGATCAATCCCCATTGTGGATTGATCATACCGGCTATTGTAAAAGGACCAAATCCCCTTTTGCGGATTGGTCATAATGTAATTGTAATAGGCAAAAGAAGAAGTCGACCCCAGAATATATTTAAGAGGCCCCAAAATATAATAAAGGTGGTTATAACCACCCAGTTTGAGAAGTCGGCCTTGCCAGTGAAGAGACACTTCACACGTGCCAGATTTGTATAAATAAGGAGGCTAGCGCCTCACTTAGACACACACCTCACTTGCTCGTTGAGAGACAAGTTTCGGAATTGCAATTGGAGAAGAGAGAGAGAGAGTGGCGCATCTTTGGGAGAGGATCTTCTGTATTAGCTTGAGTTATCTCTTGGCATTGTATTGGCTATCTATAATAAGGAAGTTTTGTTGGGTTTTCTTCCCCTAGAGGGTTTCCCAGGATAAATGTTGTGTCTCTTGTGATTATGTATTTCTCAGTGATCTTGTGTTATGCTATTGTTATCTATTGAAATGCAAAGAACTATAATAATGGCTTAAAACATTAACAGTTCAGGGGTGCCACCTCTCAAGAGGTGGGTTTCCCACTCTAAGAATGCGCCACCTCTCAAGAGGGGTGCACCTCCTTTTTGGGCACATGCTTAAGTCAATGGCATAGATGCCCCACTTTATTGTTTTGACCAATGAGAGTACTCTCCTTGCTGCCACAGATTTTTGGAGTTCCAATTGTCTCCAACATGTTCCCACATGTTTCCTTGATTTTTTCTTTTACTGGTTTTTTTTATTTTATTTTGACTTTTTTGGGTTTTTTGAGCAAAAATGATTTTTAAGTGATTAAAACCACTATGTTTGCTCAACTAAGTGGGTACCTAGGTAATATGGGTGCTCTAGGTCCAAAAATGAGCACCCCCATGGCATATTAAGTCCCCAAGTACCACTTTTTTTAATACATCTTTATTTTTTAATTAAAAATTGACGAATTTTGGCAAATTTTTAATTAACTAAAAAAATTAAAAAATCCTAAGGGGGACGTGGCACATTTCCATAAGACTCTAGGAGAATATTTAGCATGGTAATATATGTCAGACACTAGGCTCTAAGCCCTAACCATGGGTATATAGTATATACTCCGGCTCTGGAGGGATTGAGTGAAAAAACTCATAAATTATAAATTGCCTAAACGGCAAAATATAATAAATAAGTGAAAAAACACTCAAGAGTACAACTCATGCTTAGAACTAGGTGGCTAAGACCTTTTACAAGTTCATCATGCAACATCTCTTATTACAATTTTTTTATGGAAATGTGAAAAAGTTGGTCTTTATTGACCGACTGAACTTTTGAACTCTGAATTATGAACAATAATGTTCAAACTTTGGCGGCTCGTTGGAAGTCCATCCTAGTGCAACTTTGATGGATAACGGGTCGGAAGGAATTGGCCAAATATTGAATTGTCTCAAGCAGTCGCACAAACCTTCTCTCTAACACTTGCCTCACTGGCTGAGCTGCACAATCACTAAACTGGATACCTGTAATGCACGATGAAATACCTGTATGGTATATCCGATAGGCTAGGGTGTGTCTCTCAACACCGAAACCGATCAATGGTGGTGGTTTCCTCCAGAAATCCACAAAACAAGGGGGTCGATTTCCTCTTCCTCCGCAAATATTTCAACAGCAAATCATAACATAATTTAATAATGATTAGGTGATTTAACCTTCCTTTATAGCTTCTCGAAACCCTAATTCATTGTTGACCTTTTCCCTCCAAGTGACTTTTACTTTATTTTATTATTCCTTGATTAAATCACTTAAGTAATTAATTAATTAACCATTTTACTTCTAAAAAGTGATTTATCCATCCCGATGACTTCTCCGGCCACTGAAAGTCACTTCTCATCATCTTATCCTGTAATGATCTTCCTCCCAATTTCGATGAGCTATTACACTAAGAGGTTTCTCCAAGTAATATGCCCATTATGACCTTCTTAGTGAATTTAATTAAGATATGACCCATAATAACTCAAAATTACGGAAATCGTTGGAATGCAATGGAACCAAAGCCAAGCTGTGCGAAATAGATCCTGATGATGAACGACGCAAGTCGAGCCTAATAAAACTCCGCAATACCTCTCGAACTCTCTATCACCCCTATATGGCTCTTCTGGTAGGCATAACACTTTGTAATGTTATAATGTCCCAAAATGGGGACATTACATTATGACCTTCTTAGTAAATTTAATTAAGATATGACCCATAATAACTCAAAATTATGGAAATCGTTAGAATGCAACGGAACCAAAGCCAAATTGTGTGGAATGGATCGTGATGATGAACGATGGAAGTCGGGCCCAATAAAACCCCTCAATATCTCCCGAACTCTTTGTCACCCCTATCTGGCTACTCTGGTAGGAATAACACGTTGTAATGTAATAATGTCCAAAAATGGGGACATTACAGTCCTCCCTGCTGAAATATTGCTTGTCCTCAAGCAATAACTGAATAAATCTGCATATGATACCGAGGTCCCATATCCACCTGTGTGACATAAAGTTGACTCCCCTCAAGATGGAGCCTCTCCAAGTGCGCATGACACCCAAATGTTGTTGATGAGTAGAATGATCAATGGCTAAAGAATCTCGGTCAACTCCCCAAGCAACCACTCTTCTCGAAACTCAACTCCATCAAACACTAAACTACCAAGCACTCCAATCCCTGGATCCCATATCAAGATGTGAACTGCAATGCCCTGTGAAGTATAGTTCTGTAACATATCAACACCATGAGTCTCCTGCAAATAACACACGACCTCAACCGAAAATGAGTCTATCCTACCAGACCATACCAAACCCAACATGGCCCCCACCGACTGAACATGTTGCTGCCATAGTGAGGTACTACAAGACCTCAGCGAATCATCAGCCAGTGACGTGCTCTCCCCGATACTGAAACTCAATGGAAAATCAAAGTGACTTCCCCCTGCAAAGGTTCGCTTGTCTCCATCAGTCAATGAAATGCCCATCCCTGTAATCCCAAGGTCCCATTCTAGTCTCTGACAGGGACAGTCATGTTGATGCTGCTCTACTCTGATCATGACTATATGCTCAAAGTATCCATACTGGATCCTCCACTCCTGGATCCTCATAAGATGAAACAAACTATTGACCAAATGGACTCTCGGATCCCATGTCAAATTTGGAAGTTCATCACTTCCAATCCCCACTAACTATTGATGTGCCCTACTGGTAGTTGTCGAAATCCTTCCATCCTCATCCCAATGAGAGTCTGAATATCTATCAACCTCTGAGATATACTCTGTCCCATGGCCTAAGATACTCTCTATCACGCCCAGGGCCTCAACTGTCTGTCCCTTATGGTCCACCCCTATCCTGCTGTACGCCATTAAGACACTCCTATTAGGTGGTCTCAGCCTACCAACTCTCCATGTCCCCTGCCATTGTCTATCTCTCCCTGTGTTGTCGTCAATGATGAAAGTATCGGGAAAGGCTATCCTGAATATCTGCAAACTATAGGACTAGGAAGTATCATATGCTTTGGTTAATCCCATGGACTTGACCAAAAGCTCATCCACCGGCACCCATGGTAAATAATCTTTTGTACTCATAATTGAACACCAACCATCGGGTACAACAGTAGGTATTTCCACAAACTGCGGGTCAATCATTCTCCATCCATCATCACTCACGCAACTACTACTACGGTGAAGGTGATCTCCGAGATCTGTATATTGTTGCAATGGAGAGAAATCTCCGTGCTCTACTAAGTACATCTCCTCATGCTCCTCCATCCACTGGTGCTCCTCTACCAAACCACCAATATCCTCTAACAATGTAACTGAAGGATATATTTGACTCTCTGCTGAGATAGATATAGTGGATCTCTAACTAGTCTCCTCAAGGAGCTCCTCTAATCTAACCTCTGATTCTTGAAGCGTTGTCTGTGTGCCTTCCAAGAATCCTCGTGTGCTTACCAACTCATGAGTGATTCAGTCCACCTCAACCTCCTGCTCCCTTAGTGCCCTGTGATACATCTCACCAACCTCCAATAGGTAATCTCTATCCATCAATAATTGTTGTTAGTCAACCATCATCACAGTCACTCTCTCCATGAGTATATAGAAGTCATCAATGGCTAATTCCCTATCTGAACTATCATGTGCCATCGAGGCCCTCCAATAATAACCTTCCACCAATGTGTGTGTATCATCAATGCATCTAGTGGCTGCCATGATCATGTCCTCACTGACTCTCAACTGTCCTGTCAAGTGTCATGACTCCCGATCACAACCCTGTTGAGGTGCTACCTCATGCCTCTCACTGCTAGTGTCAATAATGGAATCCTCAACCACACACTCCTCAAAACATAAGGTATTGAACTGCCCACTGTCCACTGTGCTACTGAGTCCCCCTGTATGCCATTGCACGCCATCACCAACTGCGACCCCCATCTAAATCGCACTGTATCTTGTATGGGCAGTTGTATACTCATGTGTATTCACCCTAGTAATATCATCTACGCCTGGATCCCATACAAATGTGTCCAGACACATGTTATATGTTGATGAATGCAGCTATGTGAGACATTCTCTAGCTTACAAACCTGTGAGATGTGGATCATTGCAGCTATGTGAGTCTTTCTTTCATCTTACAAACCTGAGAGAAAGCCTCTAAGAAGGGTACGTGGTTCCTGCCTGAGACAGAGCTAGGAACGTAGAGATGACCTCCTCCATTCAAAGAGTTGAGAAGAACTCCAGATGATTATCCAGTGAGAAAGGCAATCTGTTGAGTTAGACGTGCCTGTGGCTAAGCACAAGGTGAACGTGTGAAATCCCAAAGTGTTGGGTGCATCGTCATGTGAACAAGAAATGAAGATGATGTATTAGCCTCCTTTGAGCAGCAGAGTTGACGAGAAAATTCCAGATGATTCTCCTGTGCGAGGTAGTGGGAAAGAAGATCTGTAGAGTGGACGTTCATGTGGACGAGCACAGGTGAACGTGTGAAGATCTAGTTCTTATGTGTAATGCAGTGAACCAGAGATATGACATCCCTATGGATGTGCCCCTAGTGGATGAGCACTAGTGGGTGTATCAGATCCTTTGCTATATATTGTTCAAGAGTCAAACCTGCCTATAACCCTAATTGTTATGTAAAGGGTACAGGTCAGCCTCACCTTAATGTGATTAATAATAAATGTAAAAGATAATTAATACGGTTAATATTAATTATAATTATAATGTGACTTAGAGAGGTCGGCCCTGTTGAGCCAATAAACACTTATGTTGATAGGACAAGTCTAATATAAGTAAAGGAAGATTTCCCATTGTGGAATCATATCCTTCACACAAGTTTGGAAATTTCAGCAAGTACATTCTCTTGGGAAAAGTGCACACCTCTCTTGAGCGCTAGTCTTCTAGGGTTTGAGCACCCTCTTGTGTGCTAGGTCTTTCTTGGTGATGAAGGTCTTTCTCTTGAAGAATATAGCAAAGGATTTAGCCAGGTTTTCTTCCCTTGTTGAGAAGGGTTTCCCAGGATACTTCTTGTGTTCTTGTGCATGGTGTTTCTTCTTGTGATTGTGGTTGCTGCAACATTCTTGTTTATTTTTAAGCAAATGCAAATTGAAATGAACTACATGCTTAACCTATCTTTTTGAAAAATCAACACTATGGTCATCCCGACCAATAAGGAGTGCATCCTCATCATTGTAGATCAATCCTGGGAGTAAGTGTCCCAACAAGTTGTTGGTCTCGACTCTCCACAACCTGGTCCATCAATGGAATCTCCAAGAGTGGTGACTCACTCTCCTCATACTGATAGGTATGCGTAAGGTCAACTAACTCCAAGCCATACCTCTCCTCCTGGGTCTGCAAATCCATATGTCCATTGTGTACAATCCCCACACAAGGTTCCTCTACCATATCAAGAATGCCACTGATATCTTCATGTGTCGTGGCTAGCATAGGTGACTGAGAAGATTAAAAATGTGGCTCACTCATCATATGAAGCTCATCATCCTCCATACATGAATTCTTGGAAGCCATGTCTACACCCACAGGTAGGTCATCCAACCTCCTAATCTCATCATGTCTAAGTGCCAACACATATGAATCCTCACAAGTGTCACCACCATGCTGAAGTGTTGAATCCTCAACATTGCCTGATGGGGAAGATGAAGGACATGCGCTATCATCTTGTCCATCCAATTGTCCCTTAGATGCGCAAGAGTCACTAGCCTCATCGAACTGCTCTAAATAGGCATCTATGGTTGCATTCACATGCATCTCCTCATCCTCACTGTCATCGTGCACCTCAACAATGTGCACCTTCCCTTTACCCCTGCATCTGTGATCTGTCTCCTAAGGCATTTTGCAACTGTAGCAAAGCTCCATGCATCTAATGGGTGTAGGCTCCATCTGTGCTCCTGTTAATCAACTAGCTGGTAATGATGTATCTACTTCCTATCTGATCTGAACTTTCCCCTCTATTACTGCATCTGAAGGTATAAATGCAAGTTATCACTGATGAATTTTAGTGGACACAATCTTAAATAACTCCTCACTGATTTTCCCATTAGCCTAGTAGGGAAACCAACTTTGATACCACTATAATGTTCCTAACTCGGCTAGTCTAGGAAACACTGCTAACTGTCAAATCCACTGTCTGATCTGATACTCTGGGGGTTTCTGGATGTGTTTGAGTTAATGTTTTAACATGCTTGGTGATTTCTGCATGTGTGTTTCATTCAATTAATGTTTAGACATAATATATGATGCATAAAGAATAAGGAACAATCACCATCTCATTCATATGTATTATGAGGGAAAAATAGCAGGAAATATAATAATATGCTAAAAGCAGGTGAAATCGCCAACTAGATCTCGTGGATCGTCATTGGAATACAAGCAACTAATATAAAATACCCATGATCAAATGATGAATGCAGATCTGCGCATGTACGGATAGATCGACAAAAAGATGTAGTTCTGGAAACTCACGACAACTGCTGCAACTCCAGAAAACTCTCCCTGGTGGCTATACTTGACAAAATCGCCTGGAAATTGTCTCAAACTTAGCGCCTTGGCCTCTAGGACGCTACTGATAACTAGCGAACTGAAGATCGGACACCGGAAGCTCCGGATGTCATCCCCTGGGGGGTTGTGTGTTGCGATTTGGATACATTGGAAAGTGATCCCCTTGTGTTTGTGAGCCTATAAACACAAGTGGGAAATACTTTGTACTATGTACCTTGTACTTTATGTCTAATTTCACTTTGACTTATTTAAGTTAAAAGTGAAATTTGGTCATTTTAGCGTAATATGACTATTAATTCACTTTGTGGGTGAATTGAGAGACATAAAGAGAAACTATGGAAACTTGAGTAAAGTGGTTTTTGAGTTGAGATTCTTTTGGAGAGATCTCAACCCTTGATTAGAGATGGGATGAGATGATCTCATCCACCCATCTTTTAGGTTTCCTTATGTTTCCTTAAGAGGGGCGCATAGGGCAAGGAGAGGCTCATTCTCACTTGTATGTTCACCAAACGAGCTTGGAGAAGGGTAAGAGGATGAGAATGGAAGCATTGGGTGAGGAAATCTTGGGCGCCCCCTTTCATGGAGGTAGCCAGGAGGCTTAGACCCTCATTTATTTGTGGAGGTTGTTCTTGCTAGGAGGAGGGCGCACAGCTAGCAGGGAGGACTTGCAGTGGTCAAATTGCTTTGAGGACAGTTTCAGTGGAGAGGTAGCTCACATATTTAGAGTTTTGTGCAAAGGTTTCTCCATCAGAGCTTCCAGGAGCAAGGGCACTTCATTTCAGTGGATTGGGCAACTTGTGAGGAGGGCGCACCATGCTAGGGCGCATCTCAACCTCTTGGACTTGTGTTGCGGCTTAGGTCAAGCTGTTATTGTATCAGGTTCATTTGTTTCATGTACTTGTTGTATTCCACCTTCTATTCTCCACATATATACACTCATATTCCAAACTGGTTTTCCCTGGGGGGTTTTATCCAAGGTCATGTTGACCAAAAATATATGTGTTCATTTTCATGTATGCTAGTGTTTAGAACAGGGTTACCGGAAGCCCCCCCCCCTCGCTCCGGCCTCGGAAGCTCGCTCAGAGCAAGTTTGCTCAGGAAACTGGCTAGGAAGCGTGCTTCCGAAATCCGAAAGCGCGCTTCGGGGTTCAAAAATGTGCTTCCTGCCAATCAGGAAGCTTTGCACCCCGAAGCTCGCTTTCGGATTTCGAAAGATCGCTTCTTGAACGCTTCCGCCAAGCTTCTTGAACGCTTCAACCAAGCTTCCTGAGAAATTTTTCCAAACAATTTATTTATAATAATTTCTACTTATGGTTTATGTTCAATTCAATTTTCTACTTATGGTTTATATTCATAATTCATTTCTATTTGTGATAAATTATAATTGTTGCAGGTTATATGAAAGCATTAGACAAATTGGTCC
>WSFP011586109.1:0-10352 GCA_009831015.1 Picea engelmannii | reverse complement strand
AAAACCAGTCTAGGCCACAGGAAAAGAAGGTTCATGGGAAGACAAAGAAGGACACCAGAAAATGGTGCAATTTCCACAAAATCCCCTGGCACAAAACCGATAAATGTCGCTCAAAATAGTCATTGGTGGCCGAGATCAAAGACAAGGAGTTGAACCCTGATTTAGAATCTAATTATGAAAATACTGGTAAAAGATAGATCATCGACGCAAACCCCACTATTATTGTCGTGACCGCAATCATTCAACCAGAAAAACCAATAGATCCAGAAGAGGGGAGCACCTTTTTCATTCACAGATGTGGATGAAGGGGACCCCGCTGCATTTTATTGTTGATAACAGAAGCCAGAAGAACCTCATCTCAACAGAGGTTGTCAAATAGTTGGGATTGTCGACAACACCACACCCACATCCATACAACATCGGGTGGCTTCACCAAGGACGAGATCTTTCTGTCATCCAGCAGTGTCGATTGTCATATGCATCCAACCCTTCAGGGATGAGGTATTATGTGATGTTTCTCCATTGGATTTTTGTGATGTTCTCTTGGGCCAGCCATATATGTGGAAGTGCCATGCTATTTATGACTCTCGACCCCGTAGTGTCATTGTTACTTTGGGGGGTCATCTCTACAAAATACCAGAGGTAATTCTATTGTCCCACCTAAAAAGTGTTGCAAGGTAGTATCTCATACTACAAAATTTAGCTTCTTCACAATCAGTTCAAAAAGAGAGAAGAAGGACACTGCAACCACTACAGCCTCTCCCCAAGCACCTTCTATCCAATAGAAGCAGGTCGACAAGGATGCAACAAAGTGCAAATATTTCTTCTGCACACTCTCATGTATCTCGACTTGTTGAACCATCTCAGTCTCAACAGGTTCATGACAAACTTCCACAAATTGAGCAGTGCAGTGTCTTCAGCAAGGCAAGCAGCTCACCAAGATGCAGATACAACAAACGCTTTTCCCTCTCCCCTAGGAACTCAACGCAATGGAGACCATTTCTTCCTAAGGAGGGAGGATTGATCCAGGTGGATATCAGTGGCCACCCACCTTTTATGACTAGCTTAAAACAGTTTTCTAGTAATTTTGGTAATTTACTATGTTTAGCAGTTTTTAACTTCTGGGGCCATTTTCAGGCCCTAAACAATGTTTTTTGAGAAACTGGGGAGAAAAATGGATCATATTTTGATGTTTCTCACCCAAAAGTTGTATTTCTCGGATAGATATTTCCAACAAGCTATCATGTGCCCCAAACGGAGATAGTATGCCAAAGTTATGCCCCTGGGAAGTTGACGTATCAATTATCCCTATCGAGGCCCGCAAACCTTTTGGATTTTCATCTTTTGGGGTTATGGTTTTGGATTTTCCTTATGTTAAAAAGGTCGTTAGAGCCTCATTGTAATAATCATCTTCTCACAGATGTGAGTAGCCATCACATCTCTTCTCAGAGATAAGTTGTCACCATTCTAGTGAGTCTTTCACTCTGTATTTTACAGTCTCTGTACATTTATTTCATTAATAGAAATTGTGTATTACTGTATATCTGTGACTTGTTATTTCCGCTATATCTATGTTATATTGTTGTCTCTCTTGCAATATCTCTAAATATTTATGTGTTATATCTCCACTCTCATTTTGAACCGAAAATAATCTGGATCAGTGGTATCAGAGTAGGATGCTCTTGATCGTTTTCAGCGCATGTCCCCGACGATGTCTGAGTATAGCAAGTTGGGTGTCGATCTTGTCTCTCTTGAGGAAAATTTCTCTCACACACCCAAGAAACCCTCAATGGCAAAATAAAATAAAAACAATAGAGTAGACGATCCTATCAGTCTGTTGCTTGAGCAAGCTCTCACGTGACAGAGGGACGAAACGATGGAGAATTTTTCCCACATCCTTCAATGCCTATCGATAGCATCAAGCACATCTTCATCAAGAAGCCACTTTGGAGGCACCTCGCCTTTTAAGGTACTGCTTAATTTTGATATTCCTATATTTGAAAGTCAGATAGATGTAGATGCCCTAGATAAATGGTTAAATCTGTTAGAAGGTTATTTCTTTATTCACAATTTTTTCGATAGAGAAAAGATCATCTTCGTGCTCCTTAAGGCTCTCCCCCATGTCAAACATTGGTGGGAAACTTACTAGGAGAAAATTTCCACAGAGTCTGGAATATATGGGGGCGAGCCCACTTGGGATTTTTTTGTGGATGCGATAAAGGAACAGTATTACCCTGTTGGCAACTATGAGGACCAGTACATGAGATGGACCACACTGCGGCAAGAGAGGAGCCAAGCAATTCCATAGTTCACCAATACCTTCCTTACCTTGCACACAAGGCTGGGTATCAAAGAATCTGAATGACATTTGGTTCTGAAATACCATGGGGCTCTACACAGATACATCCAAACTGAAATGGATTTTCTAGACATCTCATCACTTGGTGATGCCTATCGATATGTTGTTAAAATCGAGAAGAAATTTAAGCACCAGAACAAACAGGAGTTCGGGTCTGCAAATCCGTAACAACCAAAGTATGACAAAGACAGCCCTAACAAATAGTCTTCCAAAAAACAGTCCAAGCCACAGGAAAAGAAGGGTCACGGGAAGACAAAGAAGGACACTGGAAAATTGTGTGATTTCCACAAAATCCCCTGGCACAGCACCGATGAATGTCACTCAAAACAATCATTGGTGGTCGAGATCAAAGACAAGGAGCCGAACCCTGATTCATAATATGATTCTGAAAATACTGGTAAAAGACATATCATCGATGCAGACCCCACTGTTATTGTTGCGACTACAGCAATTCAACTAGAAGAACCAACAGATCCAGAAGAGGGGGAGCGCCTTTTTCATTCATAAATGTGGGTGAAGGGGACCCCGCTGCATTTTATTGTTGATAGCAGAAGCCAAAAGAACCTCATCTCAGCAGAGGTTGTCAAATAGTTGGGATTGTCGACAACACCACACCCGTAGCCATACAACATTGGGTGGCTTTGCCAAGGACGAGATCTTCATGTCAGCCAGCAGTGTCGATTGTCATACATCATCTAATCCTTCAGGGATGAGGTATTATGTGTTGTTTCTCCACTATATGTATGTGATGTTCTCTTGGGCCAGCCATATATGTGGAAGCGCCACGCTATTTATGAGTCTCGACCCTGTAGTTTCATTGTTACTTTAGGGGGTCATCTCTACAGAATACCAGAGGTAATTCCGACTATTTTCCCACCTAAAAAGTGTTGCAAGGTAGTATCTCATACTACAAAATTTAGCTTCTTCACAATCTGTTCAAAAGGAGAATAGAAGGACACTGCAACCACTACAGCCTCACCCCAAGCACCTTCTATCCAACAGAAGCAGGTCGACAAGGTTGCAACAAAGCGCAAAGCTTCCTTCTTCACACAATCCTCTCATGTATCTCGACTTGTTGAACCGCCTCAGTCTCAATAGGTTCATGACAGACTTCCACAAACCGAGAAGCACGATGTCTCCAGCAAGGCAAGCAGCTTACCAAGATGTAGATTCAACAAACACTTTTCCCTCTTCCCCGGGAACTCAACGCAATGGATACCATTTCTTACTAAGGAGGGAGGATTGATCTAGGTGGATATCAGTGACCAACCACCTTTTTCGACTGGCTCAAAACAGTTTTCTGACAATTTTGGTAATTTACTATTTTTAGCAGTTTTTAACCTCCGAGGCCATTTTGAGGCCCTAAATGATGTCTTCTGAGAAAACGGGGAGCAACATGCATTGTAGATCAATGTTTCTCACCCAAAAGTTGTATTTCTCGGATAGATATTTCCAATGAGCTATCGTGCAAACCAAATGGAGATCGTATGCCAAAGTTACACCCCTAGGAAGTTGACGTATCAACTACCCCCATCCGGGCCAGCAAACCTTTTGGCTTTTCATCTTCCGGGGTTATGGTTTTGGATTTTCCTTATGTTAAAAAGGCCCTTAGAGCCTCATTGTAATAATCATCTTCTCATGGATGCGAGTAGCCATCACATCTCTTCTCAGAGATAAGCTGCCACCATTCTAGAGAGTCTTTCACTCTGTATTTTACAGTCTCTGTACATTTATTTCATTAATAGAAATCGTGTATTATTGTATATTTTTTACTCTTGTTATTTCCTCTATATCTATGTTATATTGTTGTCTCTCTTGCAATATCTCTAAATATTTATGTGTTATATCTCCGCTCTCATTTCGTACCGAAAATAATCCGGATCATGGGCCCTATGAAATCCATGGCTCATCTCTCAAAAGGCTCTAACACTACCTAAGGCTGGAGAGGCATATCATCCCTATGATTTGGCTGACCCATTCATTTGAAACTATCACAAGTTTGAACATATTTCTTGGCATCTTGAAATATGGTGGGCCAAAAATAGCCCATCCTTAAAATTTTATGCCAGGACCTTTTATCAGCAAAATGACCCCCACAAGGGCCATCATGGAAATCTTTCAGCAGATCATACACTTCATCATCCCTTACACATCTCTTGATTTCCTGATCTAGGCCTGTGTAGAAAAGGTATCCTCCTATCCAACTATATCGAGCACTCTTCTGAATAATCTTCCTTCTTTGTCGAGGAGATAGATGGGGAGGTACCTTCCCTACAACCAAATAATTAGCAATGTCTCCATACCAAGGTGAGTGAGAAGATACTGCAAACAAATGTTTAACTGGAAAGGAATCATCAACATGTAAATTATCATCATTTATATGTAATCTTGAGAGAAAATCAGCAACCACATTTTCTTTTCCTGGTCTATCTACTATAGTGATGTCAAATTCTTGTAGTAGTAACAACCATCTTGTTACTCAAGCATTAGTAATAGGTTTATTCATCATATATTTAATTTTTGTATGATCAGTATGAATAAAAGTAGGATAACCAGTGACATAATGCCTGAATTTATTGATTGCATAAACTATTGTTAAGAATTCCCTTTCAGTAACTGTATAATTTAATTCAGCGGGAGCCATGTTCTTGTTGATATAGTAGATAGCATAGGGATCTTTGTCTTCCTATTTCCATAGTACTGCACCAATTGCAGTATCTGAGGCATCTAAAGAAATGTGAAACGACAAATCCCAATTGGACCCTCTCAAAATGGGAGATGTGGACAATTTATGTTTCAAATCTGTAAAAGACAATTCATAGTTTTCAGACCAACGAAAGTCAACATCTTTTGTTAATAGAAAAAACAAGTGGGAAGTAAGTTTGGAAAAACATTTAATGAATCTCTTGTAATATCCAACATGCCCTAAAAAAATTCTTACCTCTTTCTGATTTGACAGAGTTGGAATGTTGAAAATTACCTGGATTTTGGCTGGGTCTACCTAAATTCCTGCATAAGAAATGAAGTGTCCCAGCACTACACCCTCGCTCATCATCATATGGCACTTTTCTGTACTTAAAGAAATATGAGACTGTATACATATTTTGAGCACTTTTTCCAAATTAGACAAAGCTTCATCGAAGTCAATGCCATAAGGTGTAAATTCATCCATGAATATCTCCATACAGTCATTCACCATATCAGAAAAAATACCAATTACAACTCTCTGGAAAGTGGTTGGTGCATTACACAAGACAAATGGGAGAACCTTGTAGGAAAATGTACCCCAAGGGTTGGTAAAGGTGGTCTTATCTTGGTCATGTGGAGCAATTTTTATCTGGTTATAGCCACTAAATCCATATAAGAAAGAGAAAAATGTTTTCCTAGCTAGGTTGTTTAGAACCTTATGAATAAATGGCAGAGGGAAATGATCCTTCTGTGTGGCCTTATTCAAGGCTCTATAGTCCACACACACACTCCATTTTCCATTATTTTTAGGAACAATAACCAACGGTGAGACCCACTCGTTGTCTGATATAGGGTAAATGAAATCGACATTTAGAAGTTTCTGGAGTTCCTCCTTAACAATTTCTTTAAGGTTTGGGTTCATCCTCCTTTGGGGTTAGAAAATGGGTTGGCATTCTTCTTTAATGTATATATGGTGGGTGCATAGTTCAGAGGAAATGCCTTTCATATCCATGTAATCCTAAGAAAATGCTTCTTTATGTTCAATCAATAATTTTATCAATCAACGAGTTTCATCAATGGATAGATTTGGATTGATGTTCAAGGCTTTTCCAGGTTCAATTTCTATAGTGATGCTCTTAGAACTGACTTTAGGAAATAATTTAGTTGTTGTTGTTTCATCATTTGTTGTTACAGCGGTTGTTGTTACAGCTGAATCATTTTTATTTTCAGTAGTTTCTGAGAAAATTTCTGAGCTCATCTCTCCCTGGGCGATGGGGTCAAAGACTCTAATCAATCGGTGGTTCATGTTCTGTGAAATAGCAGAGGAGTCACAAATAAAGAAGTTGATTAATTCATCCTCTGTCTCATCTTTGAAACTCAGGGATTTTCCTATGGTTAGCACAAGCAGAGAACTTTCATCCTCAATGTCCATCCATAAAGAATTTTCAGGTTCTGCACTAGGTGTAGCATGAGGATACAGGGTCAGTTTTTTTTTGTCATAACCATCAGAGATGGTCATGGAACTGGATCTACAACCAATGAAAGCATCATTTGTAGCTAACCATGGTCTTCCCAGAATTAGAGGGTGGCCCCCCATACAAGTTTTGGGTTGCAAAACGACAAAATCAGTAGGATACTCCCATGAATCCACTGAAATGACTAAATCATCAATTATTCCTTCTAGAACAGTAGGAGTATGTCAGACATGTGTTATGAGTTGCAGCAATTGTGTATTTTCTATTGGCATGATGTTAATTGTTTCCCCTAAGTCGACTAGCACATGGGGAATAGATGTATGTCCAATTTTGACAGTGACTGTAGGGTTTCCCGGGTCGCCATATTTAGTAGGTGGGGTTTTTCCTAACATCAGTTCAGACAAATCCCCCACTACGTGCACTGTGAGGGGGTCCCTGGGTTTTCGTACAGGTCTTTTTATACAGAGATCTCTTACAGTCTTGGCATAAATAGGGACATCTCTTATCGCTTGCAATAGTGGAATATTAACATGCAGATTTTGCAATTCTCCTAAGAGATTGAAAGATGGTAATTCCACAGGTTTGGTAATTGTCAGTATTTCAAGGAATGGTGGGTCTGCTGACTCTATAATAGGTTGGTCAATTTCTTCTATATCAACAGATGATTTTTCCCCTGATTCCTTGTCTGATTCTGAAGATGGGTCATCTTCAATTATTGGCTCGACTATTCTCCTTGATCTTAATTTGATTTCATCACAAGGCATAGGAGTAATATACAAGGCTGGCACATTTTGTATATCTATGTTCTGAACAGACTTATTATTTGGGTTTGGTTTAGGTTGCACAGTAATCTGAGGTCATAAGGGAGGATTGTTCGATGGGGCATTGGGAAGTAACTGCAGCTGATGCTGTTGGTACTGGGGTTGGAACTGTTGTTGATAGAGGTTCATTTGGTGATGGTTTTGATAATTGAGTTGTTGTCCATATATGGGTCCCATTGTCCATGTTGATTATGTTGATGGGGCATAGGTAACCATGCATTGGGATCTTGATAAGGGGGTGGCATATGGTGTGGAGGGGGGACATTCGTCTGGCCATATAGTGGATGATTGTTCCAATAATTAAGTGTTGCAAGAGAGAATTGAGAGTTCATACCTTGACCTCTTGACTGCCATTGTCTTCTTTGTGTTATTATATAGACAGCCTCTGCGTCCTCATTAGTTTCCTTCATTGATTATTTTACTTCTAGTAGAGAGGGACATTGGTCAGTAGCATGATCTAATTCACAAATAAGACATACCTGGACACTATTCAGCAGACACTCCCTTGGTGGATGTTTCTTTCTGCATTTCGGACAGAAAATGCACAATGCTTGCTTTGATTCTGCTTGTTTCTACTTTACCTGCAAAGTGTCTATTTGTGAAGCAAAAGAGTTAATCATCTCATTTTTGAAATTTTCTAACAGATTACCTATTTCTTCTCTTGTTGCTCCTCCATTAGTTGATTTATGTACCCTTCAAAAAGTGGTATCCTTGGTAGCTGACCTATTCTTTGTAGATCATCAAGAACATATTTTATAGAGATCTACAATGTCCTCATAGGATTCCTAAGATATATCTCCCTTGCCAAGCATATTCAGTATATCTAAACAATCTTCTCTAACTCCTTTTAGCAAAATAGTTTTTAGAATGTCCTTACTCACATCCGGATGACCAGACCTTTGTAGATTATACTGGAGTCACTCCACAAAATCTTCAAGGGCCTCATCCTCCTTTAGAGACATCTTGAACAATTCCCAACTTTGTTCTCTTGTTTGACAGTAGTCTTGGTACTTGTTCAGGAAAAACTATCTCATTTGTACCCATGTTGAAATGTTCTCTCCTGCAAGGCTCATGAACCATCTTAATGCATTACCCTTCAATGTAGTTGGAAACGGTTTAAGCTTTTGTGCAGTGGTAGTGTAGTCATAGCTTCTACACAAAATGTCAAATTCAAATAGAAACTCATCCAGATCCTCAATAGACAATCCATGAAAATTTGGCAGAGCTGAGAGAGGTATTCTTTTCATAGGAGCCATCCCTCGTGTGGGAACATTAGAAATAGGAAAAACCAAGGTAGAGATAGTATTTTCATTATTTACCTGATCTCGTTGTTTTATGGGTTCTCCTGGTGTAACTCTTCTTCATTATCCCCTTGATTTTCCATATGTTCTCTTTCTCTCCACTCAATATGAAAAGAATCCTACTCTTGTTTAGTGACTATCTGATCATTGATCTGATAAACTGTTTCTTCTGGATTTTCCCTGTTCCGAGCTATACTTCCTTGATATTCAATGTTCTCCAATATTGCTTGTTGATTTGTTGGTGACAAATCTTCAACTTTGACTTCAACTTCAGCTCCAACCCTTGATGAAAATGATGCTTCAAGAAAGGGTAGTTCTAAGGAATGAAGATTACGTCTTCTTGGAGGAATTGCAGGGTGAAAAATAGATACTAAATAAGAATCTGCTCTGGCTATAATCTCATCAACAAAGATTTTCCTTCCTAGTGTAGGATTTCTTCCTCCATGTCCTCTGGTACCTGTAGGGTTAGTATTTTGGGGGATACGTCCTCGTGTTCCTCGATTCATGCAGACTAATCATTCTTTAGAAAGAAAACTAATATGCTTACAAAAATCTATAATTATCTTCCCCGGCAATGGAGCCAAAATGTTGGGCACTTTAATTGTCTAAATGAATAGAAAATTAAGGTGTTCAATATAATTTGTCAACCTAGGGAAGTTTGTTGTTTCAAGATAATTTTGCACAGTCTATGCTAGATTATGAAAGAAACATTAATATAATTGTAGTAGGGAAGTTTAAAAAGAAACAAAAATTATCACTAACACAATTATGTTGATACAACTAGAGTTCTACAGAATTGAAATCATAGTTGAAATCTAAAATGATGAATGTATAAGAATCCTGAATTACCTACTCTAATCCAACTTTCTATTTTACTTTTGCAGGAAGAAGTTCTCTACTAATTGCAAAAATAAATCTGCTTATTGCAAGAAAGTAATTCACACTTTTATTTTCTTTTACTTGGAAACAAGATTTTAATCTAATGCAGAAAAATGGAAAGCAATTCTCCAGCAGTGTTCAGCAATCGACTTCTAATTCTCTTGAGACAGATTTATGCGCATCTAACAGGAAGGAACTAGACTATAACAACAATTGTATTCTATAATTATTTAACAGATAGATAGTTCACATCAAAACAACTAATCTGGAATTCAAAAAAAAGGGGAATATGTGAGGAAGGTGGTCCCTTTCCTTGTCATTGAATCCACTCAGAGAAATAGGCTACAGTCTGCTAAAGAAATTCAATCCACTCTTTTATTGATTTGCCAAAATGTTCGTGTACAATAAGCTTTACTTTACTTCACTTTCTCACTGTAACAAATCCGTCCCTCTGATTACAAAATCTCTACTATTTAAAGTCAGAGTCATTAAGTTAATACAAAATCAGAACAGCCTTAAGAATCCCTTATTCTCAAGTTGTTCATATGATATCATTAATACAAGACCTAGAAATAATCTTGTAAGTTAAAACATGTAACTGTAGGTGTAACAGCTTTCAGGATCGGTGGAATTTGTTGCAGCAGTTGTGTAATAGTAGAATCGGTGGCACCTGTTGCAGCAGTCGTGTAACAATAGAATCGGTGGCACCTATTGCAGCAGTCATGTAACAGCTTCCAAGATTGGCGCATAGTTGTAACAGCTTCCAAGATTGGTGCATAGTTGTAACAACTTCCAATATTGGCGCATAGTTGTAATAGTTGGTGTAACA
>WSFP011586106.1:0-10352 GCA_009831015.1 Picea engelmannii | reverse complement strand
ATGACTCCAGGGGGGTTCCTTTTTCGTGTGTCCATACGGGTCCGAAAAAGAGATAAAAGTCTACCCGGTGCGTTCTCATATTTTCGAGCTTGAGAACGAACCAAGACTATGCTCATGAGTGCGACAAGGTAAATAATCGATCAGAACTGCCAGGAAACCTGCGATGTCAAAACTACAATCCAGAGGTTTAGTGAAGCCATTACATTGTTAAAGAAACCCATAAATGACTATACCTTATAGAAAATGGAAATTTATAAATAGTAATACAATGAAAATTCCATTTACCATTTCATTTTGCACAAGGATTTGTAGCAATGGAGATTCTCATTTTGGAGGTGGATCTTGTTTTGCTTGATACCGGAGCTACGGTTGACCGTTTCTCTCACCATTTGGACCAGGTAGATATTCATCTCCCCTTCTTTCAATTACATGGTTTAATATTCATTTTGATGGCAACATTTAATTTAAAAAATGAAGCCCTAAGTCACCCCAAAAAGATCAAATCGGCCTCTTTCAAAAGCGATGGGAGTAAGACATTCTTTGTGCAAAAACATTTTAGAAAGTGATAGCCATCATGCCAATGCCTTAATACCTAAGTGGATGGGTTGTTTTTGTCAAAGAAACCATGATAAATTCTCACATATGCCCACGCAGCCATAATGGAAAATCGTTTTCATTTAAAAACGTTTTATCGTTGTGTGATGGATATTGAATGGCTAAGAGAGGGCATCAGTATTATAAAAGAGGGTGTGGTCTTTTTGATAATGCGGGCATTAGATTTCATGTTTTTAAATTGCTTTAAGAAATTGCCGAAATTGTCAAAATATTGAAATAATGAAATTGTTTATTTTTTTTGTTTTGTAGGTGATTTCGGGGACCATGATCAAGTGGAAAGAACGAGAGCATGAGATTGATGACTTGGCTGCCTTGCGGAGTCCTTGCACATGGGCCGCATTGAGAGCTTGTGGCTTACTAAAGTTCTTCAAATTACAAAAAAAGAAGAAGGAGATTTTGTTGCTTGAGCACATGATCGGCTTATGGGATGTTGCGGAGCAAGGATTCCAGATTGGCACACAGCTTCTAACCATCGAGTTGGAAGACGTGTATTTCTTGACTGGCCTCTCGAAAAGAGGGGTTCCCATATCTTTTTCCGGGCAAAGGGCACTACCTAAGCAAGTGGGCGTGTATCTGGCACGTTACTGCATCCCAGGAGAAAGACTGGTAGGGGGTAGAATCCCTATCAAGGATATCTGGGAGCTACCCCTCCGGTCCATTTTGTTCTCCATCACGAGCATGATGGGCAGTACTAGCGCACATCTAGCGTCAAGATCGCAGGTGGCTTATGGCGTACAATGCTTGGAACCAACACTGTTCAACTGGAGTGCAGGGTTCCTTCGAAATGTGAAGGAATAGGTTTCGCGGTGCAGGATGGGACAGAAACAGTTCGGTTACGGCTCTTTTCTGGTCTCATTTTTCCTAGAACAAATCCCCCAGATGCAGCCTCAGATAGCACTGGTGGTGCGACTAGTGGATGAACCATGGATGGAGAGGTGGACTAGTCTGTCTCCGAGGCTAGTAGCAGAGTCAGAGTTCTGTTTCACTGGCGATTTCTTTGCTTGGCTGAGACAACAGTATCTCTGGATAGAAGAATTCCCGTATGCTGAGGTGGATTTTCGCGGGAGCATGGATTTGATTCTACCTACGGGGGAAGATTGGGATGCGTCAGGTAAGAGACTGAGCAACACCTTGTCTAGTTTTTGTTTTTAAGTTTTTTAATTTATATATATTTTTTGGGTATATAGAAGAGTTTTTTAAAAGATGTATTGTTTTCAACATGCAGACAAGGGAGCAGTGCGCTTGGCCGATATACCGATACCAGGACGTCGTGGGGGTGCTCCGGTTGTAGCAGATCCAGGAGTACCCATGATAGGTCTCCAGGAGGCTGAAAGAAACCTCCAAGGCCTCACGATGGGCATTCCTCCTCTACGGAGGGGAGAAGTGCCTTTACATCTGCAGAGGCACACTGTGGGAGTGCCAGAGAATGTCAATTCTTTACTGAGACATGTAGTGCGCGCAATGATATGTTACTCGCAGTGCAATGTAGTGCAGGGAGACTAGAATCTCTCTGGTGGCCGTATTTTTGTACGCCTTGTCAGGCGATGTTGTATGGGTGTAAAGACCCAACATTTTTCTCTTTTACATACATTTTGATGTAATCAAAACATTTCAATCATGCTATATATATATATATATACAGTTCTGATTTTTTACAGTGCCAAATGATTTGTACATGATGATGTATGTGATGTGTTTTAATTTACATGTGATGTACAATTTTGCTTTCCTTAAATCTTATCTATGGGCGAGATACCGATCCATGATGTAATTAGCTAACGAATCCGACACACTATTGAGTTCTCTTGGAATGTGTCTATATTCAATGTAATCAAACATTCGTTCAAGACGACAAACTTGTAGGTGGAGACGTAGCAGGATAGGACTACGGATAGCATAGATACGATTGAGTTGATAGACCACGATTTGGGAGTCTAAGTAAACCATGATACGAGAGATACCTAGGGAGGAGGCTTGGGTCAAAAGTCCGATGACAGTGTGATATTCTGCCATGTTATTGGTTATTGGTCCTAAGCAGATACCTCCTGGACTCACCACCTCGTCAAATTGGTAAATGACCCATGTTGTCGAAGCAATGTTCCGGGTATGTCGACTAGCGCCATCCACAAACCCGAAAAAGATAGGAAAGGAAGACGTCATCTGCACATGAAAACACAAGCACAGTCATGAGTGGAAAAGGTAAAGACTCGAGCATGTGAAAGAAATAGACACACCAAACTAAAATACAATAATGTACAAAGTACACATGCTGGGTAATCTAGGCATAGTACTTTTTAAGGTAATGCCCATTTTGGGTCTCTCCTAGGGAAATTCCATCATAATATACTAATTCATAGGCACCTCTGTGTAGAACACGTTTCACGATGTAAGGGCCATGCCACAGAGGTTCTAACTTACCTGTCCCCAATTTGTCATGAGCTTGGTCATAGACGAGGACTAAGTCTCCTTCTACAAAAGTCTGAGGATGGATGGATTTTTCGTATTGATTTTTAATTTGTTTCTGATGTGCCTCATTAACGAGAGCAGCATCACGACGTGTTTTGTCCAGCTTGGATAGATATAAGAAACATTCTTCTTCGGCAGAAGTATGGGGTAGGAGTTCTACTTTAAGTTTCAGAGATGGAATCTCACACTCGATTGGTAGAACGGCTTCGATGCCATACACCAACTGGAAAGGAGTAAATCTAGTTGTGGTTTTCACGGAAGTGCGATAAGCCCAGAGAGCGAAGAAAAGTTGTAGATGCCACGATGTCTTGTTTTCCCCTACCATGCGTTGAATCATGGTTTTTAGGAATTTGTTGATGGCCTCAACTTGTCCGTTGGCCTGAGGATAGTAAGGGGATGAGTTTTCATGGAGAAAACCCAATTTGACATGCAATTCGCTCATCATCTGGTTCTTAAAGTGTGCACCGTGATCAGTGACAATGGCGCATGGTACACCAAAACAAGTTATGATATGGTTGAAAAGAAACAGAGCTGTGGTATGACCATCATTCAGAAAGGTAGGCATAGCCTCAGCCCATTTGGTAAATTAGTCGACGGCGACGATTATATAACCGTGCCCCCCAGCTCAGGTAGGCTTACATTGCATGAAATCGATATCCCACTCGACGAAGGGGCCGATGGTGATAATGGGGTGCAGTGTAGTAGGGTGGGTGCATGCCTTCTTGTTAAATACTTGGCAGGGTGGGCATTTTTTGACTGCCTCAATACAATCTTTGAAAATCGAGGGGAAAAAGTAGCCGGCACGTAGGATTTTTTGGGTTGTGGCCATCCCAGAAAGGTGACTACCACAGGTGCCAAGGTGACAATCATTCAGAACATGTTTAGTCTCCTCGTGAACTAGACATCGTCGAAGGATAGTGTCAATACCACGACGATACAAGGTGTCACCGACGATAATATAACAACGAGAATGGTGGCGAATACGTCGATGCTCTTCGCGAGAAATGTTAGGCTGAAAACGTTGGGTTTGGAGGTAAAGGAGGATGTCTCTGTACCAAGGATCAGAGGTGCTGATGAGGAAAAGAGATTCATCAGGGAGAAAATCTCTAGGTTCGATGTCTTCATCGGCACGAGGGAGAGCACAAATAAGCTCTGCAAACACCAGGGACTTTTTGGCTTTGGACTTCGTAAATTCAAGATCAAATTCCTAAAGGATGACAATCCATTTAGAATATTTTCCCCCAAGTACTTGACGTGTCAAGACATGGTACATGGGGTTGGAGTCCACAATCACCGTGGTGGTGTGTAATAAGATGTAATGGTGGAATCTTTGGACATCAATGACGACTGCCAGAGCCAGTTTCTCTACATGTGAATATCGGAGTTCGGGTCCAGATAGACTCTTGCTCAGATAATATATCACATGTTCCTCACCGTTGGGGTCCTCCTGAACTAACACCATCGCGATAGTGGAAGTGGAGGCGGCTAAGTAAAGGATGTAGTCCTTTGTATACTCCTGAGGGTGAAACAAAGGTGCATGGGTCAAGGCGTGCTTGAGCGCATAAAATTATCATTGAGTAGTGTCATCCTAGATGAAAGGGGTGTTTTTCTACAGTAACCGCATGAATCCTTTAGTTATCTCAGCGTAGTTGCAAATGAAACAGCAAAGGAAGTTTGCTTTGCCTTGCAAAATTTGGAGTTGGGTTAAATTGGTAGGTGGGGGTAAGGCTAGAATGGCCTTAATCTTTAAGGGATCCACCCTAATCTCATCTTTAGAGATCAACCGAGGAGGCGACCGGATTCAACAGCAAAAATACACTTATGTGGGTTCAAGCAAATACGGTAGAACCGACATCGAAAAAAAATAGCCCGTAAGTGATCAACGTGATCGGATTGATTGGATGAGTGGGCAGGTAAGTCGTCGAGATAAGGCTCTGCGATATGTTTGATATCGTGGAAAGCATATGACATGGCCCGCTGGAAAGTAGCACCGGCATTTTCGAGACCAAAAGGTATCTTTTGATCGGCGAAAGTTCCCCATGGGAAGATAAAGGTTGTCTTATGTTGATCAGCAGGTAAGATTTCAATCTAGTTATACCCAGAGAAGCCATCCATGAAAGAGAAGATTACGCTCCCCGCGCAATTATCAATGATTTGGTCGATGAAGGGCATAGGGTAGTTTTCCTTGGGACAAGATTTGTTGAGATCCCAATAGTCAACACAAACACGGATGGTCCCTTGTTTATTGGAAACTGAAACAAGGTTGGAGACCCAATCTGTCAAAGGGACAGGATAGATAAAGCCAGATTTTAGAAGTTTCTCAACTTCTGCCTTTATAGCTGCGATTTTGTTGGGATGAACTGGGCGAAATTTTTGTCAAACAGGTTTCACGCCAGGGTAAGTCTTGATTTCATGCACGACGATTGAAGGGTCGATCCCTGGCATTTCCTCATAGCTCCATGCGAAGACATCGTGGAATTCTTTAAACAAAGTGGTGTAAGAGACCACTTCTTCAGGTGTGCAATTAGCACCAAGGTTAATGTTTTCCACGACACCTTCTTTGATCGAAATATCAATAACAATCGTGGTAGAGATGTTACCCATATTCCCCTCAGAAAGAGTATCTTGTGTGAGGATAGGAGATTGTGGAGCATCGATAACATCGGGAGGGAATACAGAGTGTATGTATTTTTGGATTTCTTCCAAAGGTGGAAGAAAAGAGGATCGATGATGGTTATCATCCCAAGGGAGATCATCAATACTAAGCATTTCCATAATATATTTGTCAGAAGGAAAAATTTGGGAAATGTAATCGACGGCAGACGATAGGGAATCCAACCATGAGGGCATCGAGTAGGCATCAGGTGCCAATAAATGTGGGTTGTTCGGAGAGGGAGAGGCAGATTGAATAGCTACATATGTGGCCTCGACTGGGCTAAGTGGCATAGTGTTACCGAGCACATCAAATTCCATAGGACTAGGTACAACCCAAGGATCAGATGATTCCAAGGATTGATAAGGCATAGTCGAGATCATATTGATGGTGGAAATATGATGCGCGGTGGGTGGAAGTGGTGTAGGGAAGGTACCCATGAGGCTAGAATCTTTTAATAAGCCAACACCAATGCTTTCATACGTAACTAGGTGGTCTCCCAAAAAAGGAATGTTGTTGGTGACAGGGACGCAAGTGTCGGGTGTACAGAAATCGAGTTGATCGACAGTGACAATTTTGCCTTGATGGGGGAATTGTACACATTGAAACATCGACGAGGCGACGACAGTCATAGCATAGAACCAACTTATTCCAAGTAGTAGGTTGTAATCGAGGGGGGCATCGACCACCTCGACATCAACGGTAACAGTTTTTCCGCCCAACTAAACGACTAAGGATTGTAACAATCCGTGAGGATGAAAACCTTGTCCATCGAAAGCGCGTAACATCGTAGGGGATTTGTTAAGGGCGGGTGATTTTAAGCCTTTCCAACAAGCTAAAGACATGACACAAGTAGAGGTTCCCTCATCCAAGATAGGTCGATGGATTTGTTGATTATGAACAACAACATCGATTTTAAAAGCTAGTTGGTGGGAGAGTTGTGGTTGATGATCATCTAGATTAAACGTGAGGTTATTGGATGAATCGAGGTCAAAAGCACTGATAGCAGCTAAGAGTGTTCTACGTTGGCTGGGACAGTGTTGTAGAACTTCCAAGGCGGACATAGCACACGGTGCTTGAGCCAAATCTTCAACAATGTTGTAGTTTTGGGCAGCCCATGAATTAGGATTGAAGGTAGATTTCCGGATAGTGCTCTTAGGAGGGCGTAAAATAGAGTCAAACAAAGGTTTCTCAATCTGAAGTGGCTCGGATGGAGGGCTAGCAGATGGAGAACTAACGGAAGATGGTAACGGGTCCAGTACGGAACCATTAGTAGTCTTTGGCCTATCAGGTCTAACTGGCGTGTCATATGTCGCAATGAGAGTGGTTAGATTAACCCCGTTAAACATGTAAATGTGGGCTCTTGTCGAGGCCTCATCATGGGATTGGTTGGAACTTCCCCCTGTAGTGGGGGTTTGAGCAACCAAAGATTACTATTGTGGAAAAGGCTGAGTAAGCACAACGGGTTGTGAATTTCCCTTGAAAAGCTTGGCCACTTCATCACAATGTGGACAGTCTCGGGTGTAGTGATCATCACCACAAATGAGACATGGGAATTTTGGTTTTCGTTGTGGTTGTTTTCCGTCAGCAGGGGTTTGGGGTTGATTTTTTGGTTGTTTGTTGTTATTGTTTTTCTTTGGTTTATTTCTCGCTTTCTTCTTTCCCCCCAATTGTTGTGAAGGGGTCGATTGGACTGCATTCACCTCAGAGACCTGAGTTTGAGGGGGGGTAGAAGAGGGTGCATTCAGGCTAGGAGCAGCCGTCAAAGCAGGCCGTTGCATTGATCCAGTCGAATGGGAAGTAGATTGGGTTTTGACGAAGATAATAACTTCATCCACGTGCGAGGTAGATGATGGTTTGGATGGATCATTAGTGGCACGGGTAGCATTTGGTATCAACTCGTACAGAGTACCAGATTGTGAATAAACTAAGTCTAAGTACTGAGCTCAGGCAATATCTTCTTCCTCGATGACTACACCACCCATGGAAACATCACGAGCGATCTGGGGTAACAATGATTTAGTGAACCATTCCGCTAGTAATTGGTCAGGAATAACCTCTTTGATTAGCCTTCGTTGTCATCTTCATTCATGAATATGATTGGAGATGTGTATGGAGGTTGTCTGACGAAGGGAGGTCAATAGTTCAGTACCCGTCTCATATCGAATGGGTAGTTGGAAGTGTGTGAGGAAGGACATGGCGAGGGAGTTGAAATCGTGAAAAGAGGCACGTGGTAGTTCAATATACCATTTTGCTGTAGAACCCATAAGTGTTCATTGGAAAAGATGCAAACGTATAGAATCGTCCATGAGGGAGTTGGATGAACACCACAAATGGAAAGTCATTACGTGGTTGTTTGGGTCTTCTCTGGACTTTCCGTCGAATTTTGGGATATCAGAAGGAAGTTTAGCTGGAATAGCTGGCCAAACCGGAGAATGATAAATAGGGTCATTCGTTAACCGAGACAAGTCTGGAAGGTCCAGGGTTGCTAGAAAAGGTAGTTGTCGGTTAACCTGTGGGTAATACTGGTGTGGCATGGGGACACCAGTAGGGCCATACACTGGGTTATGCGGATAATTGTAACTAGTGGGCCCTCTTGTATGAGGTTGGTGTTGACCAGGGTACACAGGATTTGAGGTGTTTTGAGAAGCATGTGCGAGTGGAGGATAACCGGATGGGTTTTGGGGATTATAAGCTGGATTTGGTGTTTTTCCATAAGGAGGTTGTTGCGGAGCTCTCGAATTGTGTCCTGTCAAGAACTGTGGGTTTCCTGGAAAAGGAATATTCCATGGGTTAGGTGTGGCAGACACATTTTGTCCATACGATGGGTGGTAGGCTCCAGATGGAGGCTGCCCCCCAGCTTGAGGGTGCCCTCCAAATGGAAGTTGTCCTCTGGTGGGAGGATGCCCCCCAGCTTGAGGTAGAGTTCCTGGAATTTGAGAACTAGACGTAAATGACTGACCGGTACCGCTGAATGGATTAAGACCACCAAGACCAGTCTCTCCGGGTTGTTGGATAGGTATCGAACCTCCCGACATAACTTGGGTAGTAGTGGCAGTGGTAAAATTTAGTGCTCTATACCCAAAAGGGAGTGATGATGTAGGTCTTGGTGTTACTGGTGTGCCAATTGCAGCTTGGATAACCACCACATTACCGGCAGGAATAGTCGGAATGTGAGGGACCATTGTAGAATGGGTCGTCTGGAGAGGAAAAGTAGACCTTGGGCCAATGGACGATGTGTTCAGACCAATGGATGGTGTGGCCATAAAAACGGTGGTACTGGTAAAATGGTTTAGGGGTACGGTATAGGTAATACGCGCGTTGGAACCTATTCCTGCTCCATAAAGATCCTGCACCATGCACAGTGGACTTCGAACAATGTTTGCGGTCCAAAAGGGGTCGTCGGCAAAAGGGTTTGAACAAGACCTAGTTGGAATTTCAGAAGGATTGATGACGATAAATTCACCAACTGAATTCAGTTGGAGGACACGCCGTTCATATCCCTCCAGAATGCGGAAAGCTTTCAGAGACTCTGAAACAATTCGAAAATTCTCTAAAGGAGTGGGAACTTCTTCTTGGGAAGTTGTAGTGTCTTGAACCTCGCTCTGTTGAGGATATTCCTCCGTAGAATGAGGGGGTAAAGGGGTTTTCCCTTCCATATTTTCTGGAGGAAGTCCCTGTAGCCTCCGCGAATGGCGTGGAGGGTCGATGTTGGTGAAAAAGAGTCAACGAAAAAGATCTATGGCCAACTACCGAAAAGAAACCGCATACGCTAATAGAATATAAGAATCACAACCAAGAAAACATGGCCTTCTCTCGATGACCGTACTAGTTGGTGATGAAATCTAACGTCGTGCGTTCAAGTCAAGAAGGGGCGGGGATATGGTGGAACAGTTACAATGGTGACCTGCTTAATGGACTTACGCCTTGGTGCAAGGTTCCACGCAACAATTGTGGATTTACCCTCCAAGGAGCTTGAGTGAGTTTGACCATTGTCTGCTCCAGGTACAATGAGACTTCCCTTCACTGTCACCTTGTTTAAGACCCTAAATATTATGGCCATTAAGGTTACCAATTCGCAGTCAGCCCCTGGGCGGGTACAGTCGACAATCCGATCTGAACGTACGGGCAGGGTATCTAGCCCGAAATCAACTTGAAAGGATTCCACGCAGTAATTGTGGATTTACCTTTAAGAGATCCCCATAATACGATCTGACCACTACAATCAGTCAAACCATGGAGGGATAATCTCTGTAGCTCTCTCGAATGCGACCTCGTGCGTAACCCCTGTGTGAGAGGGGGATCTCAGGCAGACGTATACAACAATTGGATTTGACTCTCCCTAACTCAAGATGCTAATGTTTGTTTTGGAAACTTTGGAGAGTTATGCTCACAGCCTAATCCAAAGTACTAAGCCTATTCTACTGTTGGTGGAGGATCCTAGAAAAGAAAATGTTCTAAATAATTTTTAATTAGCGTTCATTTTATAGTTGTTCTTTACTCAAAGGGAGGTGCATGGAAGTGAAACGAATGGAATTATGACTCAGTCCCCAAAAAATGCATCAAATGTGATAAGCATTCATTTCTTTTCGATGAACATCTATCTAAGGGAGAGAGA
>WSFP011586097.1:0-10353 GCA_009831015.1 Picea engelmannii | reverse complement strand
GTTATACTTTTCATTTAATTCACAATATAGAAGGAGAAACTTGGTACACAAATCACGCACTGTTATTATATGGTGATGTGCTGAAAGTGGGAATACCCTTGAATGCTTAGCGTAGGGTATTGTGCTGGAGGATTTGAGATGGGACCTCCTGCATGTTATTCACATCTTTGAACCAAATGATTTATCCCATTGGCATAACATCTTGATAATATATAAGGAATGTATGTATTTTATTTTATAATCTAAGGAATTAGTCTTTTACAGTTGACACTTCTTAGAGAGGATACTCAATTACTAACAACATTGAGATTATTTATTTAGTTTTAGAATATGGCACACACTAGCATAGTGAAATGTCCTAGGAGTTTCCCATTGGTAATGTTCTTGTGATTGATTGCATAGACATGCTACTCCCAAGGACAAATGAATGCAAAGAAAAACTTGCAAGGTTCCAAGGGAAAGAGCCAGTCCAAATATTGAAGAAAGAAGATAATAAGGACAAAGAATGTGAAGAAGCCATCAAAATTGCAGTCAACAGAAGACATCATTCCTATCCTTACATTGAGAATATACCTTACATAAACTATAGTGAAGGAAGTATTTCTTTCATGTGGGACAAGAAGAAGGGAAAGCTTAAATATGACCAAAAGAATGACATCTCTTGGCTTGGCCCTTACATCACCAAGAAGAAGTCTAATAAAGATAAGTACTATTTGACAGCTTTGGACGGGAGAAATATGTCATTTCCAGTGGATGGGTTTCTTCTCCAACCCTACATTTAGATCCCTTCACTTCTTCAAGGCCCGGGCCCTATGTTATGAATCTAGCCTGGTAACTGCCAATAAAACAACTAAAAAAATTGATGTTATAACTGAAAATCCTGTAACTGAAATATGAGCTAAAAATTGCAGAACTTAGAGACGACATTAAAAACATGAGTTTTCTGGACTGAATTTCTAAATAGAACTCTGAAATATTATCAGCCAAGGGAAAAATACTAAGTTACTGGTAAATGGACTCATATGGTCACCTTTTATTATTTCAGAGTCCATACATTTACATAAGATTAAGTAGCTTCCCTAAGGAGGTATGGATTCCAACTCAGGGAGTAGCTCCAAGGCAGTATGGACACTGCACTTGACCATGGAATAAGTATCTCATAGACTACCTATTGAAGGGACTCTCCAAAACTATCCTTGACCTTTTCACTAGTGTGTTTAAATAGATTCTTGTCACTCCAGGATTAGGGAAGATAACAACAGGAAAAGAAAATTTTTTTCTAAGAATAGTGGTAGAGGAGATAAGGTAAGATTCTATTTTGGAAAATATGAGAATGTTAATCCAGAAAAAGATAAGAGAAGGTAATAAGAATTCTAATATATAAAAGATAAAGTAAAACACTATTTTTTACAGAAATTTGTACATAAATCGACACATTGGAAATTGGACAACAGAATAGTCAGTGAGAACAAAGATTAAAGCTCTGTTGCAAGTTGAAAATTGTGTGCATATGTGCAGATATGTCTATAGGTCTCCATCCACTTTCAACATATGTGCATAGATGTGTACAGAAATCACACCAGAAGTAAAATTTGATATTTTGTAAAACATTATCTTTGCTTGTAGCCAATGTCAAACTGTAAATTGCATACAGAGAGAAACTGCATGTAATGTCCCTTTCCAAATAGGAGCTCCAGAAAATGAGGCTTAATGGTCTAAACCACCCCATTAGACTATAGCCAGGGCCAAAGAGGGGTAAACAGGGTTACTAGAGGTCACTCTAGTCACAGGTGTTTTATTCGGAAAGTGACATTGAGCTAACAAGGGTTAACAACACTTTTAAGTCATTATGAGCTAAAAATAGAGGTCAGTAGTGAATTAGGGTTTCAACAGTGGTTTAGGGTTTCAGCATGATTTAGGGTTTTGGAAAGCTATAAAGGAAGGGTCAGCGACCTAATTCATCATTATGTAGATTATGAATTGTCATTGAGGAGAAGAGGCGCATCTCAGGAGAGATAGTTCAATGTATTCTAGGAGGAAGACACCAGTTGGTTGATTTCTGTGCTGAAAGACACACCCTAGTCACCAGGAAGATCATCTAGGTCTTCTGTCATTCTTCATTGATTCCGCAGTGCTCCCATATTGCAGGTATTATCTTTTAGTTTCTTATTTGTATTCCGGCTAAGATCCTTTTGTCTTTTGATCTAGCCGAGTGTTGTTATTTTTCAGCCGCAGTTGCTTATTTTCTGGCTAAGATCCTTTGTATGTTGATCTAGTCAAGTATTATCAGTTAGTCAGCTGCATTCGGCCATTTTGTAATCCACAGAGATATCATAATACAAAATTGTAGTCCTTTGTCACGTTTATTATTTGTATGATCATTTATATGTTGTAAACCTTTGATCCTACACACACATTAGCAGTGTTTCCCAGGCTAGCCAAGTCAGGAACATTACAGTGGTATCAGAGCTTTAGTCCTGCCAGCCTGTGACTAAAGACAATGAGTGCAGCAAAAGACCCAGAGGGCCATCAACACGTAGGTGACGAATATGTCACTTACAACAGGCATCGGGAAAGAAGGCATAGGCCTGCTTTTTCCCCTTTTCCTTCTAGCTCAGAGGAAGAGGAAGAGGCACATAGAGAATCAAAGAGAAGGGAAGAGCGTGAGGCTGAGCGCGAGGCTGAGAGGATGCTAGGAAACAGATATGAGTGACCAGAGGGTAGTGGCAAGGCCCCCGTAAATCCAGAGGTAGCTTTCATGCAGGTAATCAACGATATGTTAGCTAATCAATGGACCATGTCTCAGTCCTTGGCATAGGTGGTTGATAGATTGTCTAGAGTGGGTACCCCAGATACACAAGTCCCGCATGCAGCACAGGAGAACTTGAGAGAAGGCAGTAGACCCCAGTCACCCTCTCGCACATACACCTCTGCGAGTAGGATTCCCAGACCCTTGTTTCCCAGTTTCCAGAGGGCACCCCCAGTAGCAGCATCGCCACCAATAGCACAGAGGCCACCCACTCATGCCGACGACATTGCATAGTATAGGAGGGAGTATGCAGCATTGGGTCATGAATTCCATCAGGACATGACCTTAGTTGAGTACTATGGAATAAGACTTAGGAACTTCCCTAGAGAGTCGCAGAGGGGAGGACCACAATAGCAACAGGGGCATAACCTCGATTTCATCTGAAAAGTTGGGAAACTCACCATCCCTTCTTTCGACGAATCATCCAAATACACTGCCAGAGCTTGGGTACAGAAGCTAGACACATATTACAAGATCAACCAGATGACCGAGACAGAGGCCATCAGTTTCGCGACCTTACACATGGAGGGTGAGGCACACGAATGGTGGTATCATGGACTGGTGACATTGGGTTACAGTTGCATCACCTCCTATAGGGAGTTTACAGATAGGCTCATGGATAGGTTTGACAGGAAGGATCCTGAGATACACTTCAGGGATCTAGCCCAGTTGAGACAAACTGGCACAACAGAGGTGTTCATCACAGAGTTTCAGTGGGTAGCCGTGGCAATGACAGATATATCAAAACCCGGGCTAATCATGCTATTCATAGAATGACTCACAGAGCCTTTGAGAGGATGGGTGAAGGCATACAAGCCTCCCACTTTGCAGGATGCCATCCTTCACACTCGATATTTGGCAGACTCAGTGCCAAAGACTAAAACGTTCTCCAAACCATTTGTGCCCCAGAGGGATCAAGACAGGAATCCATTCCAGAGAGAATGGAATGGAAAGGAGAAGTTGGATTATGAGACTAGGCTAGAGCTTATGAGGAAGAAGCTTTGCTTCAGCTGCAGAGATCCTTGGGTCCTAGGCCACAGGTGCATGGGCAAGGGAGAGATTCATTATATTGAGGTAGCAACAGATAGCCTGGGCAGTGAGGAGGAGGAGAAGGACAGTGGATCCACTAGTTCAGAAGAGGAGTCAGCACCAACAGAGGAGAAACTTCCTCGTATACCACTGAGACTGGCAGGATCCCATCCTCAAGTAGTCCCACAACCGCCAGACAAGACTAACAAGAGGAAACCAACAAAGGGAGGAGTTATAGCGACCCTTTCTGGTGTTCCCAGGTATGATACCCTTCATATTAGAGGGATTATTCAGGGGCAATGGGAAATCACCCTGATAGATGGTGGGGCCACCCACAACTTCATCGACACTTCACTAGTATCGAGACAGGCACTTCAGACAGAGGAGTTTGATGGGTTTGATGTTGCGGTAGAAAATGGCCACACAGTGGAGTTTCTAGACAGAATTCCAAACTTAGAGATGAAGTTAGGAAACTACACAGTGAGAGACACATTTTATGTGGTTGACCTATCGGACACAGATGTGGTGTTAAGAGTTCAGTGGATGATTACCTTGGGAAAAATCAGTACCAACTACCAAACCTTGGAAATGGGATTCAAAGATCAGGATGGGAAGAAGGTTGTTCTAAGAGGTATGTCGATAGGAGAACCTAGGACAGTTTCAGACAAGAGGATGGAGAGGATATTCAGACATGGGGAGGTAGCATATGTCGTAGAATGCTTGATCACTACTCAGAAGGATTCAAAAGATCGACAATAATACCACACAAAGATCAAGAATTTATTGGGATGACATCAACAAGTCTTTGAGGAAATCCCACCAGGGAGACCACCTGAAAGGGGGTTTGAGCACACCATTGAGTTAGAGGAGGGGGCCAAACCTATGATCATCCCCCCCTATCGTCACCCTAGGAGGTTCAAGAATGAGATAGAGAAGGCAATCAAGGAATTGTTGGCGATGGGACACATTAGATCGAGCAGCAGCCCATTTGCTTCTTCAGTTTCCTTAGTTCTGAAGAATGATGGCACCATGAGGATGTGCATTGATTACCAAGCCTTGAACAAGAAAACCATCAAAAATCGGTACCCTATCCCATGCATTGATGAGTTGATGGATGAACTGCATGGGGTAGTTTTCTTCTCAAAAATTGATCTACGCTCTGGATATCACCAGATTAGCATCCGAGATAAGGACATAGAAAATATGACATTTCAATGTCATTTTGGACACTTCGAGTTTCTGGTTGTGCCATTTGGGATAACCAATTCACCTGCTACATTCTAGTCTTGCATGAACCATACATTCAGGGATCAGTTAAGGAAATCACTCTTGGTTTTCTTCGACGACATCTTGATCTATAGCCGTTCATGGCAAGAGCATATGAGGCACCTGGATGAGGTATTGAGCATCATGAAGGCATAGTCATTATATGCCAAAGAGTCCAAGTGCGAGTTTGGTATGATAGAGATGCTTTACTTAGGCCACACCATCAGTGCACAGGGGGTACAAGTGTACCAAGAGAAGATCAGTGCCATTCTAGATTGGTCGACGCCTAAGAACGTGACAGAATTAAGGAGCTTCTTCGGGTTGTGCAGCTATTACAGGCGAATCATCCAGGTTTTTTCTTAGCTTGGAGCACTGCTGACAGATCTTACCAAGCATGGGGCCTTCATATGGACCAAGAAATTACAGGAAGCCTTTGATCACATGAAGGAAGTCATGGGCACTTGTCCAGTGTTGGCACTACCAGACTTCACCCTGCCATTTGTACTAGAGTGTGACACATCCGATGCAGGGATCGATGCAGTTTTGATGCAGGGAGGACACCCCGTTGTATTCGAGAGCCGGAAGCTTAGTCAACCTGTGAGGTTGTACTCCATTTATGACAAGGAAATGTTGGCAATCATGCATGCCTTGACCAAGTTCAGACAATATTTGGTGGGCAGCAAATTCGTGGTCAAGACCAATCACAACAGTTTGAAGTATTTCCTTGAGCAGAAGGACCTCAGTGAGTGCCAACAGAAATGGGTGACGAAGGTACAGGCATTCAACTTTGACATAGAGTATGTCAAGGGAAAGAAGAACATTGTGACCGATGCACTATCGAGGAGACCTACAACAAGTTCTTTGATGGAGATTTCAGTAGATTGGAAATCCCACTTGTTAGTGGAATATTCCAAGAACAAGTTTGCTTGTGAGGTGATGGTTGGGCAGATACAGGATGAACGGTACAGGGTCATTGGCAATGTCATATTTTCCAAGGATAGAGTTTACTTGGTTCCAGATTCAGGGCTTAAGAAGAAAATCCTCACCGCAGTTCATGATTCATGTCTAGTAGGCCATCAGGGGTTTTTCAAAACCTACAGATAGATCAGAGAGAGGTTCTCATGGAAGGGCTTCAAACGAGACGTTATGAGACATGTCAGTGAGTGTGTGACTTGCCAGCAAAACAAGTTAGAGCATGGTCTTCCAGCAGAGCTACTTCAACCACTCCCCATTCCAGAGCAGAAATGGGAGAGTATATCAATGTACTTCATCACCGGTCTACCCAAGGTCTAGGGTAAGGACTGTATCTATGTAGTGGTCGACAGATTGACCAAGTTTTCTCACTTCTAAACCATACCGACAGAGTACAACATAGTTCAGGTAGCCGATATTTTCTTCAGGGAGGTCTTCAGACTTCATGGGTTGCTGAAGAACATCGTCAGTGACAGGGACAGTCAGTTCATAGGGACATTTTGGAGAGAGTTTTTTTGGTTGGTGGGGACAAAGTTGACACCTAGCACCAACTAGCAGCCTCAGATAGATGGGCAGACTGAGATTGTCAACAAGTGGGTTAAAGGTTATTTGAGGAACTATGTAGGAGGACAACAAAGAACATGGTTAAAGTGGTTACATTTAGGGGAACATTGCTCCAACACCACCTTCCACATGTCCATTGGTAAGACACCCTTCCGAGCATTGTACGAATATGATGATCTCACTTTGGTAGACTTGGTCTTCGGGGAGAGAAGAGCTCCCAAGGCCAAGGATTGGATCATAGAGAGTCAAAAGATTCTCAAATTGTTGAAAGAGAAGCTGCAGACGACGCAAAACCGATAGAAGATAAGCACGGATAGGCACAGGATAGAGCACAGCTTTGAGGTTGGAGATTTGGTTTTCTTGAGACTCCAACCCTACAAACAATCATCTCTAAAGAAGAGTGGAGCCGAGAAGCTCAAGCCCAGATTTTATGGTCCTTACAGGATCATGCACCGTGTAGGAGAGGTTTCTTATGAGCTAGAGCTTCCAGAGGGGAGCAATATTCATAACGTGTTCCACGTGTCTTGCCTAAAAAAGGTAGTGGGACAATTCATTAACACATCAGAGGAGCTTCCCCCGTTGGATGAGGAGGGACAGTTGGAGTTAGTTCCAGAGGAGGTTTTGGAGTTCCGGGAGTGGAAATTAAGGAGCAGGGTCATTGGAGAGTGTTTGATCAGATGGAGAGGGCTTCCAGTCGAGGACGCTACTTGGGAGAGTGAGAAGGTGTTGCAACACCCTTGACTGGTATTGCTTGAGGACAAGCAATTTCGGGAAGGGAGGACTATAATGTCCCTTTCCAAATAGGAGCTCCAGAAAATGAGGCTTAATGGTCTAAACCAGCTCGTTAGACTATAGCCAGGGCCAAAGAGGGGTAAACAGGGTTACTAGAGGTCACTCTAGTCACAGGTGTTATATTTGAAAAGTGACATTGAGCTAACAAGGGTTAACAACGCTTTTAAGTCATTATAAGCTAAAAATAGAAGTCAATAGTGAATTAGGGTTTCAGCAGTGATTTAGGGTTTCAACATGATTTAGGGTTTTGGAAAGATATAAAGGAAGGGTCAGCAACCTAATTCATCATTATGAAAATTATGAATTGTCATTGAGGAGAAGAGGCACATCTCAGGAGAGATAGTTCAGTGTATTCCAGGAGGAAGAGACTAGTTGGTTGATTTCGGTGTTGAAAGACACACACTAGTCACCGGGAAGTTCATCCAAGTCTTCCATCATTCTTCATTGATTTTGCAGTGATCCCATATTATGGGTATTATCTTTTAGTTTCTTATTTGTATTCCGACTAAGATTCTTTTGTCTTTTGATCTAGCCGAGTGTTGTTATTTTTCAGCCGCAGTTGCTTATTTTCCAGCTAAGATCCTTTATATGTTGATCTAGTCGATTATTGTCAGTTATTCAGTTGCATTTGGCCATTTTTTAATCCACAGAGATATCATAATACAAACTTGTAGTCCTGTTATATGAAGTTTTACATATGCAGGAACAACAAACTTACTCAAATCCTAAGAGAATCAATTGGTAACCAATTGTTTCTTTTCCATTTATTCCCTTTGTATGTCATGAAGGTTTATTTTCTTGGTTCTTCTGCACATGGACTTATTGTGTCTTATTTCATTAATTTGAGATTTTAAAACTTGTCGTTCTTTTGAAAAAATGTTGGAGAAGACTCAAAACCATTGATGCTTGTACATATTAGTCTTAAGGAAGATGATTTAAGCGAGACAATTAGTCCATGTTAGTTTGTATCTGACTCTTGTGAGGTACAATCAGTGGACCTGTGGCTGCTTAGTTACATGTTACTTAATGACATAACTCCATTGTTATTGTATATTAGTATAAATCTTAAGGTAATGCCGAGCTCTATCACATATTCAACTTGTACCGAGTTTGTCTGTGTCTAGATCTCTCTTCATCATCTTTGATAGTGTCAGATGCATATTTTCTTAAGTGGCTTTAGTTTGTATTTGACTCATGTGAGGTACAATCAGTGGACCTGTGATACAACAGACAGATTTATGTTGCTTTTAGAATAAAAACCATTTGTCAAGTTCTCTCTTCCTTGTCTTGGGTGTGCTACATATATGCAATGCACACTCTTCCGTGCCTTTGTATGGTGCTCTCTTCCTCGTCTAGGGTGTGCTACATATATGACAATCCAGACCATTTCCATTTGCAGTTATTTTTTCTGATTCCTTTAAATCATATAATCCCTATTAATAGAAATTTATCATAGAATTGATTCTGATTTTTGAGGGAACAAGTGCTATGCTTACTATTATTGTGTCATGCAGGAAGTCAATGTTCAAAAAGAAGCAACCATGGTTGAGTTGATGCAGCAGATGAGATGCCTTGAAGATGACTCCCAAAGTGCAAGAAACAATATCCAAACCGTTGAGTTTCTTCTGAGAGAAAGGAATCAACATCTTGCAAATAGTGATCCATCCTTAGGGTACCAGGAAACACCAGATAGTCAATCTAGTAAAGAAACATAGATGACATACAATATTGAATTAGGGAATGTAGCACAAGGTTCTGTGGGCTTGCCCAGATATATGAATGCCATAACCTGCAGTCGTATCTGAGGTAAGTCAATGGATGCAGACTTCAAAACTCCAGGCGTAAACAAAAAGAGAATGCATTTGAGTAATGAAAGGAAAAAATGCTTATCAGGGATTGGTAAAACTGTGATTTTTCCTGAGATGGATCAATCACTGTAATTATGTCACTTGATTTGCACCTTGGCTCATCTTTCATGAACCTTTCAAGAGGAACGATACCATAAGGTTGAATATACTTTTTTTTTCACTTGCATATATTCTTGGGTGGTTGTTAAACTGCTGGAGCATATACTAGGGCTCTAAAGCTATAAATCCATCAGTTTAAAGCCGAAAATAAGTTAGCTAGAATGTTGGGCCAGAACTATGAAACAAAATCCAATAGTTTCTAGGAGGGGAAAATTGGTTTTGAGCTATGTATCTAATGACAGTGTTCTGACGCATTCCTCACTGTCCAAAAAAAAGAAAATGAATGGAACTTATTCCAAGAGGTGTGCCATTGATGAATTCCTGGAACTTGCGAATGCGCGCTGTCGTCACATCTCTTCTCAGAGATAAGTCACCACCATTCCAACAAGATTGTTTCTGCTGCATTTTATAGTTTCAGCTTATTTCGTTATTGAATAGAAAACCAGTTTTATTGTATCTCTGTTATTTTGTGTTAAGCACCTATTAATAATCTATATTCATTTCGTTCTACTCATAAAATCTAGATCAGTGGTATCAGAGTGGTCTTCTCCTTGTCGTCTTAATGAATGTCCCCAACGAGGTCAGAGTACAAAGAGTTGGGTCTCGAGCTTGTTTCTCTTGAGGACAGAAGCTCTTGCATGCCAAAGCGACCTCCCATGGAAGGAGAAAAGAAAGATGATGGGATAGGAGATCCTTTCAAACCGTTGATTGAGGAATCCCTCATGCAACACAGGAATGAGATGATGGATAGTTTCACGCAAATCCTTCGGCGACTACCAACAGGTGACACATCTTCTTCGAATAGAGGCGTCGCCCCCTTCAAGGTACAAATAAACTTTGATATTCCTATATTTGAAGGTCAGATAGACGCAGATGTTGTAGACAAGTGGTTGAATCCACTAGAAGGATATTTTTCTATTCATAAATTTTCGAATAGAGAAAAGATTACTTTTG
>WSFP011586086.1:0-10353 GCA_009831015.1 Picea engelmannii | reverse complement strand
CGGATGAATGCCTATTTTAGGGTTGTTGCAAGGATAGGTGCCAGGGAAAAAATGGAGATTCCCATGTATGAGGGGAACCTGGACATTGAAGAGCTTCTAGACTGGATTAAAGCTCTGGATAAATATTGACTATGAGGATGTCGAGGAAGACAAGAAGGTCAAACATGTTGTTACTAGACTTAAAGGGAATGCAACATTATGGTGGGATGAACTGCAAGCTAATAGATGCTACAAAGTAAAGCAAAAAATCAAAAGTTGGGATAGAATGGTTGTGAAGATGAAATCCAAATTCATACCTAAGGATTATCAAATCACTTTGTTTTAGAAGATGCAGAACTTGAGATAGAAGTTGATGATAGTGAAAGAGTACATTGAAGAATTCTACAAGATCAACATCAGGGTAGGTCATTGGGAAAGTGATGATGAAAAGGTTGCCAGATACATGAATGGTTTGAGATATGACATTCAAGATGAGATGGGAATGATAACCCTTCGAACTGTAGAAGATTCTTATCAGATGGCTCTGAAATCTGAAGAGAAGTTGAGCCAAAAGAAAGGTCAAAGAGGCCGAGGAAGAAGTTAAGCTAGAGGCAAAACAATTTCCCAAGACAAAACTCAGAGACCTCAAGAAGAGGGGAAGAAACCTCAAACTCAACATGAAAGAGGAGGAAGCTCACAGAGAGGGAAGTATGATGATAAGAATTTTTTTCCTTGAGCTAGAGGAAGAGGAAGAGGCCGAGGAGCCGAAGTGAAATGTTTTTTCTGTGGGAAAAATGGACATAAATCTTATGAGTGTCCAGATAGAAAGAAAGAAGGTGGTGAGACTCACATTTCTGAAGCTCAAGGATGAAATGTTGGGGTAGAAGATGTTGAGGGTAGAAGATCCTTGATGATGAGGAAAGTTCTCTTGAAGCTAGAGAAAGAGGCAGAGAAGCCAGTCCAAAGGAACAGTCTATTTCAGACTTCTTGCAAAACAAAAGAGAGGGTATGCAAGGTCATCATGGACAGTAGTCGCACAGATAATCTCGTTTCTATAGAGATGGTAGAAAAGCTAGAGCTAGAGACTGTCGTACATCTGAGCCCATACAGAGTTTTGTGGATACAAAAAGGACATCAGGTAAATGTCACTAAACAATGTTTAGTTGAATTTAAAATAGAAGGATATAAGGATGAAATATTGTGTGATGTCATTCCCATGGATGTTTTTCATCTATTGTTGGGTAGACCATGGCAATATGACAGAAATGTGATTCATGATGGGAGACAAATCACATACACCCTGGAGAAGAATGGGAGAACTCACATGTTGTTGTCGATTAAGGATAAAGAAGTGAAACCAGAGGTGAGAAACATTGTACTTCTCATGAGTGGGAAGGAACTTCTTAATGAGGTTAAGAATAAGGAAGACACATAATTTATTGTTGCCAAGAAGCCTAGAATTGTTTTAACCAGTACAAGAGTGGATAATTTACTAGAGGAAATCCAAAAGTTGCTGGAAGAGTTCGATGATATAGTAGTGGATGAACTACCTCATTCGTTGCCACCTATCAAAAGTATAATTCATCACATTGATCTTATACCTAGAGCCAATTTACCAAACAAAGAAGCATATAGGTTAACATCACAGGAAAATGAAGAAGTCAAAATACAAGTCTAGGATTTAATGGACAAATGATTGATTAGAGAGAGCTTGAGTCCATGCGTTGTTCCAACAATGCTCAGCCCAAAGAAGGATGGAGGCTGGAGAATGTGTACAGACTCGAGAGAAATCAATAAGATTACTATCAGATGCAGATTTCCATTACCAAGGATGGATGATTTGATGGATTGCTTGAATGGAGCAAAGTTTTTTTCAAAGATTTATTTAAAAATCGGATATCATCAAATCTGAATGAGAGAAGCTGATGAATGGAAGACAACATTCAAGACGAATGAGGGGTTGTATGAATGGCTTGTTATACCATTTGACTTAACAAATGCGCCCAGTACTTTCATGAGATTGATGAATGAAGTCCTGAAGGATTTCATAGGAAAATTTGTCATTGTATATCTTGATGATATATTGATTTTCAACAAAATAGAAGCAAAACACTTGAAGCATTTAGCTACAGTGATGAGGAGATTGCAGCAAGAGAAATTGCTGATAAATATGAAGAAATCGACATTTATGAGGACAAAACTCATTTATTTGGGTTTTGTTATCTCTGCAAATGAGTTGAAGATGGATTCAGAAAAGGTAGAAGCGATTAAGAATTGACCATTGCCGAAAAGTGTGTTTGAAGTTCGAAGCTTCCATGGTTTAGCTAGTTTTTACAGGAAATTCATCCAAAATTTCAGTGGAATTAGCACACCGATGATGGATATGGTGAAGAAAAGACATAAAGATTTTCACTAGACAAAGGAAGCAAAGAAGAGTTTCAACTTGCTGAAGAAGAAGATCATTGAGAAACCAATTTTGGTTTTGCCAGATTTTAGCAAGACATTCCAGGTTAAGTGTGATGTGAGTGGGTTTGCAATAGGAGTGGTCTTGAGCCAAAAAAACAGACCGATTGCATACTTCAGTGAGAAACTGAATGAAGCGAAGGTCAAATAATCAACATATGACAATGAATTTTATGCAGTCATACAAGCACTGAAGAAATGGAGGCATTATTTGGTTCCTAAAGAGATTGTTTTCTACAACGATAATCATGCTTTGCAATTCATGACTCAATAGGACAAGTTGAAACAAAAGCATGCTAAATGGGTTGAATACATGCCAATTTTTACTTTTGTAACTAAGCATATTTCTGGAACTGCTAACAAATTTGTTGATGCTTTGAGGAGAAAATGTTTGCTGATGTAGAAATTCTGAGTCAAAACTTTGGGTTCTGATAACCTCAAAGAAATGTACAGAGATGATCCATACTTTAAAGAGGTAAATGAGGCATCCGAGAATCCAATTCTCAGGGATAGAAACCAGTGGACCGAATATATGATCCAGGATGGATTATTATTTAGGGGAAATCAATTATGTATTCCAAAATGCTCCATGAGGGAGAATCTGTTGAAAGAAAAACACAGTGGAGGATTGGTCGGACACTTCGTTCATGATAATACATTATCAGAATGAATGGCTCATATTTTTGGCCAGGAATGAGGACAGATGTTAATAAATTTGTGGACAGATGTAGGATTTGTCAGCACACAAAAGGAAAACGGCAGAACACAGGGTTATACCAATCATTACCCATACCAGAAAGGTCGTGGGATGTAGTAAGCATGGATTTCATATTGGGACTGCCAAGGACACAAAGAGGGTGTGATTCAATCTTTGTGGTAGTTGACAGATTTTCAAAGATGGCACATTTTATACTATGCCAGAAAACTAGCGACGCAACACATATTGCGAACCTGTTTTTCAAAGAAGTCATCAGACTTCACGACTTTCCAAGAAGTATAGTTTTAGATTGGGATACCAAATTCATGGGAAATTTCTAGAGGACTTTATGCAAGAAGATGGGGACAAGTTTGTCATTTAGCTCAGTGTATCATCATCAAATGGATGGATAGACAGAAGTTGTCAACCAAATCTTGGGATATTTTCTGAAGAGCCTAGTGACTGAACACCACAGTCAGTGGGACCACATTCCACCACAGGTGGAATTCTCTTATAATGACTCACTCAACAGAATCACAGAACATATCACATTCCAAATTGTATATGGAATGCAACCAAGGGGAGTTTCTGAATTGAAGGATGTGGAACAAGCTGAATTTAGAAGTGCTAGTGCAGAAGACTTTGCAGAAGCAATGAAGGAGCTTCACAGCCAAATCAAGGAGTGATTACAGAATTCAAACCAAGAATACAAGCGCAGAGCAGATCAACATAGGCGAGAACTTCAATTTGAAGTTGGTGATCTAGTTCTTTCACACCTAAGGAAGGAAAGGTTCCAAAGGGGAACATATAAAAAACTAAAGATGAAAAAGATTGGACCATGCAGGGTCATGAAGAAATTTGGGGCAAATTCATATGAGATTGAACTACCCGATGGGATCCGAATTTCACTGATGTTCAATATTGCAGATTTGTATCCTTACAAAGTTGAAGAAGCAGGAGCAGAAGGTGAACAGAAAGAGGTCCAATGGAAAAAACAAATGCCTATAGCTGAAAAGACAGAGATGGAGAGCGAGTTGACAAGAGAGTTAGCAAGAAGACAAGGAAGAAAGAGTATTTTGAATACTTGATCAAATGGAAGGGACATCCAATTGAAGATACCAGCTGGGAAGATGGAGAAGAAATTCAAAACCATGGACAGACCGTGTAAGAACTCATGAACAAGAGTTCATGAAAATTTTCAAGTGAGGGAGTATGATGCAGGAGCATCGTGCAAAGTCAAAAACATGTGACCAAGCCCAAGGAGTAGTTAGATGCATAGAGAAAGAAAAGAGCACATTTTCATAAAGACCCGTTTTGAATTTTGAAATAAAGGAATAAGTGTAATAATAAAGAGGAACATACTCTCATTTATACTTCAGAGATTGTAAACGGACTTCGGGAAATTCTCCCATCCGCCTTTTGTATTAAGGCATTTATGCATAGTTAATGAAAGTAGGTAGGTTTGAATGATAGATTAGACAGCTTAGAAGAGCAGGAGGGAAAATGGATATAGACACCCTCATTCTTGTATCACAAAAAAAGAAAAAAAAAAGAGCATGTATCATTAGAACATGAGCAGAGAGTTGTAGCAGGGAGTTGAGAGAAGAACCCATGTATAGGAGTTTCAAATTAATATATGAAGCTTTGAATCAGATTTCATGGTGTTATAATGTTTTATGTTTATACATGGTGAATAGTATACTTACAATTGTTTATTCTCTCTGTTATTCATTTGTTCTAATATTGTGTGTGTGTGTGTATGATTTCATGTTGAATGTTTGAAGTTTGAGAGAGAAAGAGAATGAGTTTCAATTGTTTCTCATCCTAAGGGACAGTTCCTGCAAGGAGTGCAGTGAAACATCCATAAGGAGTGTGTTGATGAAGGTTCAGAGTTCATCTCTGGAAGATTAGGAGGGATACCGTTGTTCTCATTTCAATAGAAGTGCAAGTGAAGTGCAAAATCCATGCAAGCTGTGCGCAGACTGGTTGAAAGTTAGAAATTATCAACTAAGGGAACGATTTGAGGACTGTTGTCACAGGAGGTGCACAAAGTTGAGAATTCAAATACTTAGAGGTATTTGAAGAAGTGTCACAAGAAGTGCATGTAGTAACCTTTTGGAGGTTGAGTTTGTAAGTGGAATCTCAGGAGGGATAACACCTTTGAACACTTCAAAGGAAGATGAAGACCAACTACTTCAAAGGGAGACGAGGGTCGAAGTCATCTAGCAGAAGTAAAGTTCAGAAGTGAAGTAACATTTCTTCATTTCACGGAAGCTGTCAAGGAGAAACAAGTGGTCGAATTTATCTGTGGAGGATTCACAAAGTAGCGAGGACTGTAGGATTTGGTGAAGCTACGAAAAGATTAAGTGCTAGATGAATCCACCCTTCAAGAGTTAGGAATCAACGTGGACTGTTGATCATGAACAGTTTGAGCCATCGGATCATTTCGGTATTTCAGGGTTCTGGACAACAAGAAGTTGAGTACAGAGGAATGAAAGTCCCGAAATCGCGATTTGCGATAAGAATTTGTGTGAAGTTTTGGGATTTTGGCACTTCGAGAGATCGGGGTTTGAGAGGAGTTAGTTTCAATTGCTAGAGTTGTGAAGTGGTGAGAGCTGAGAGCTCGTGTGGATGCATGGTACATCCTTCAGGTGGGGACCACAAGGGTGACAGGTGTAGTGTACTCACGCATCGAGGGGTCAACCCATAGTTTTCCTATCGCATATCTGGATTTCACAAAGGAGCAGCACAAAGAATCTACACTCCAACTCACAATATTGCGAGTTGCGAGAGGTATTCAAAGAGAAGTCAACTATCACGTCTCGAGGTTTCATAAAGGGAGAGCGCCAAGGTTCGATACTCCAACTCATGAGGTCATGAAGTTGTGAGAAGTACTAGTGTTTATCCCTAGCCGACGGTCACGCGTGGTAGGCACTGACAAAGAGGGAGCTACACCCATATCGTGATCTTGGGCATCGGAGGTTGGAAAAAGAGAAGTTGAGAGGTTTTGACTCGTGAACTTCTGAGTCGCGAGAGACGTCTATGTAAGGAACATATCATGGTCTTATAGAAGCATAAGGCTCAACCTAGAGTAAATATACATAGGCAAGTTGTACAAAGGACCTGTGGATTCATTAGACATTCTAGTGAGAAAGAAAGGAGCCGCTTCGACTCAAAGGAGAATTTGGAATGATCCTGTGAGAGGATTTCGGCCTACACGTTGAGGTCTACATCATTAATCCCCCAAACTCTTTTATCGTGGTTGGTATACACATAGCGATGCTTTTATATTAATGATATGAGAGTTTAAATATACAAAAATAGGCTCACTGGCCTTAAGCATCTAGGCTCTCCGGCCTAATCATCACATAAGCCTCCTAGGTTATAATCGTTTGGCTCACCAGACTATAAAACATGTTTACAATTCACTTGGGGCTCAACCTTGGGGTATTACAATCCCCTCCCCGTATTTATGCATTGTCCTCAGTAAATCTTATTTACATACTATATCAAGATTTTCAAAAATATTCAAAAAGATGCGGGTACCGTGTCCACTGGACCTTTACTATCTATATGGATCGATTCTAGAGCTTCTTGATATTTTGGTCCAATATGCACACCGGATGCACTTGAAAAGAACCTTATTTCTCCACCTGAATCACATTCCTATCAATAACGTGATTAGCATCAAGTATATACTTATTGAGAAATGACACATGGAATACATTATGAATAGATATAGATGGAGGCAATGAAAGTATATAAGCTACATTCCCAATCTTCTCTAGGATTTCAAATGACCCACAATAATAGGCTACCAACTTGGAACAATTTCCCAACTTCAGGGAACTTTTGTTGGCCTTCACTTTCAGGAATACATGATCGCCTATGCAAAATTCCCTATGAATTCTTCCCTTATCAATGTTGCTTTTATGCCTGTCTTGAGAAGCCTTTAAATTATTCTTTATTTTTTACATCTTCTCTTCCATTTTCCTAAGAAACTCTGGACCAACTACTTCTCTATCTATTGGGTTGTCCCATATTACTCGTGTGTTGCACTTTCTTCCTTAAAGTGTCTCAAATGGGCTCACCTTCAGAGATGCTTGGTACCCATTATTGTAAGAAAACTCTACCAAGTGTAGATAGTCTTTCCATTTTGATGGTTTATCCATCACATATATTCTCAACATATCTTCAATCACTTGGTTCACACTCTCTGGTTTCCCATCAAATTATGGATGATGAGTTGTGCTAAAATTTATATTTGTTTCCAAATCATTTAAATAAACCTTTATAGAACTTTGAGGTAAAATTTGGGCCTCTGTTAGACATAATTTTCTTTTGTATAACATGAAATCGAGCTACTTACCTCATATAAATATCAACTACGTTAGTTTCCTTTTGAGTGAACTTCACTAGAATGGAATGGGAATATTTAGTAAGTGTTTCCACCACTACCATGATTGAATCATGTTGCTTGTTTGATATGGGAAGTTTTGTGATGAAATCCATGGTTACCACTTCCCATTTCCACTTAGGAATGGGTAATGGTTGTATAAATCTAGTTGGGTTTCTATGCTCAACCTTAACCTTTTGACACTCCAAAAAATTGTCAATGTACTTAGCAACTTCCTTCTTCATGCCTGGCCAATAATATTGGCTCTTGACAGCTGTAATTGTTTACTAATACCCTGGGTGCCCAGCAAAAGGAACAATATGCATTTCTTTCAATATTATAATTTTCAATTCCATAGAATTGGGTAAATAAATTATGTTTCTGTACGTGAGAATTTCATCAATTCCCAACTTGTAGTCCCCACTTTTCTGCTGCAAATTGCCTTGTTGTAATTTTTCCACTAATTCCTTGTATTACAAACCTAATTTTTCAACTTCCAAGATTATGTACTTCAAATCATATTGATACATGTTGATGGTTGTGGTATGCAAATAATGCACTCTCCTGCTAACCGCATCAGCCACCTTGTTTTATTTCCCTTTGATATTCTTTATATCAAAGTCATATTCACTGAGAAATTCCAACCATCTGCTATGCCTAACTTTTAAAGTTGGATGATCAAATAAATATTTCAAGCCACTATGGTTTTTCCTTAGTTGAAAACTTTTCCCCATGAGGTAGTGTCTCCACTTCTTCAGGGCATGCACTATGGATTCCAACTCCAAATCATGAGTGACATAATGTCTTTCATGCTCCTTCAATCTTATTGATCCATAACATACAACAAGTCGATTCTGACTGAGGACTCCACCAACTCCTTCTTTGCATGCATCTATGCATACCATGAAATCTTCATTCAGATCAACAATCCTTAGAATTTGAGCATTGGTTAAAAATTTCTTCAAGTGTTAGAAGATGTTTTGACACTCCAATGACCACTGAAATTTCATTCCCTTCTTTTTTAAGGAAGTGATCAGGTGTGCAATATTTCATATCCTGCAATATATATTATGTAGTATCCAGAGAGATCCATGAAGGATCTGACTTCTGTCACATTCCTAGGTGTTGACCATCCTTTAATGGTCCATGAAGGATATGACTTATGTCACATTCCTAGGTGTTGACCATCCTTTAATGGCCTTAATCTTTCCAGGATCCACTATGATCCCTTCCTCATATATGATATACCCCAAATAATGAATTTGGTTATGAAAAAATAAGCACTTGCTCAATTTGGCATAGAATTGATGCTCTCTTCAAACTTGTGATACCATATTCAAGTGTTGCTCATGCTTCTCTTCTGAATTGGAATATATAAGGATGTCATCCAAAAAGACAATGGAAAAATTTTCTAAGTACTCTCTAAGAACACCATTCATTAAACACAAGAAGAAATCTGGTGCATTTGATAACCCAAATGGCACCACTATGAACACATAATGCCCATACCTTGTTATTATAGAAGTCTTGTTGATGTATTCATATTTAATTCTTACCTAATCATAACCTGATCTGAGATCAATATTTGAGAAAAAAATTTCATTCTACAACTAATCAAAGAGGTCATCGATACTTGGAAAAGGATACTTATTCTTTACAGTTACTTTTTTCAACCACCTGAAGTCGATATATAGTCTTAATGTCTTGTTGGCACAGGAGAAAACCCAGGGTTTAATGCTTCAACAACACACCAACAAAACCCTAACTATTGACCCTTTCAACAATACCTACGAAGCAGATGAAGTCTCACCCGAGGAAGAGGTAGGGGGGGTTGCAGGACTCAGGTGTATACAACCAAGCTGGGTCATAGATCTATGATTACAACACTTAGAGGAGCACTTCAACAACTAAATGCATTATTTTATGAGTCTCATTCACATCAGATACTAAACCCTTGTTATATATTAGCGTAGTAATAATAAAGATGAAGCACTTTCAATCACTTAGCATATAACATTATCTTAGATCTAGCATTCATTTATATTTAATACCATTAAGCACTAAGCAACAACATCAGATGCATTCATCATACATTATAACAATAGCACTAAGAAGATATACAACATAACTCACATCGCACAAATCTCATCAAGACACATGATATACATGGTTCACCCCATTGTGGGACTACGTCCACCAAGTTTTTCTTCTTCTTTATCAGTCTTCAATATTCTTACATTTAGTCTCTCCTGTGCATAAAGACACATAGCCAAACTCCATAGAAAACATGAGATCTGGGCACTGCACGCCAGATCCTCCTTCCCAAAATCAGATCAGGGTATAGCGCCTCACTCTACATAGTCTGTTTGCACAAAACAAGTTACAACTTCTTACACTAAGCCAACATTAAAACTTACAAAATATTATGCATATAGCCAACCCCACTTCTTACATCGCTTAGATACTTATTTATACAATTACAAAAATTCCTAATTATTGGTCACTATAATTGCTTAATTAATTTCAAACAACCAAGTGAAACATAAATTATCAACCCAGGGAAGTATTTTGTTTCAAAGATAGCTGCGCACTATATATGCTCAATTCCAAAAGCACTTAGTGTTGTAGTAAAGAAATCATCCTCTCTAAACTTGATGAAACGAACTGAAGCTCTAAATTGTATCACAGGAAAGAAATCTCCCTATTGCAATTCTTTATAGTTCAAATTAAGAATCCTGGATTACATTTAAAATAACATTGCAATGGGTAAGAACAACTATCTTGTAATCAGAGAACATGACCCTTACTCTCAAACAGA
>WSFP011586083.1:0-10353 GCA_009831015.1 Picea engelmannii | reverse complement strand
AGCAGCAGCAGCAGAATGGAGCAGATGAGAAGCTCCAAAGATGGATTTGGGATCCAAGAGGAGTTCCAACAGCTACAGGGGAAGCTCATGAGCAAGAGCTCATGATTTTGGCAGCTGTGGAGTATGATGCAGGAGCATCTCTCCATGTAGCCAGCCAGCCAGCCAAACGTGTCAGCACGCACGCATTTAAAGGTTGAAGAGAGGCGCAACCTCATTTAAATTTGTATTAAATGTCTTAGGCTGTTGAGCCATAGAAGTCGTGCCTTTGTGCAGGCGTTAGATAGGATCATCTTTAATGCCAAGAATGGCTGAGATCTAGATCCATACGCTAGACTAGACAACCATTCAATGAAATTTATTAGAGTAGGTGAACCTGGAGGGAAGCGCTAAGAGCCCTCAGGTAAAAGAGATTTCCATATCTCATTTTGGAGTTAGTCAAGTGTTAAGGAGAAGAGCCGAGGAGAGCTCGGGGGAACACCTTGTAAAATACAGGCATTTGCCATTTTAATATAACCAGAGCAATTTTTCCTGCATTATTCTGTCTTATATGGATGTCTGTATGTGCTCCTTTTATATTGTGAATGTATGTTGTAGTTGTGCATTTGCAGGGTTTGTTTGATTTTAGGTTGAGGTCTTTGAGGCTTCACACCAGGAGCGTGTGACAGATAGTTGAAGTTCTGATAGCCGTGCACATGAGGATGCACTTTTGAACTCTGAGCAGTCAGACAGAGACGTGCTGAGGCACAGGACTGAAATCATCAACTCAGGAAGAAGACCGTGAGGTTGTTGATCACCTCAGGAGGTAGCGTTGTGTGGGTGAGAAACACAGTTGTAGACAGAATCACTGAGGATTTTGTAGGAGCTCTGCCAAGTGGGCACTGATCATACGCACGGTTTGCGTTGGAAAAGAACTCTGTAGAGAGCTTGAGAAAGAACAGAATCATTGAGGATTCTAAGAAGCTCTGCCAGGTGGGCATCGAGCAAGTGCATAGGTGCACAAGGAGACCAGAACTGTTGACGTTCTGTGGGAGAAGATACTCCGCCAGGAGGGCGTCGAGAAGGTGTGCAGACGACACATGAGAAGAGAACTCTTTGAGTTCTGAAAGTCAAAGGAAGAATCCACTGAGGGATTCTCACAGGGTTACTGATACCCAGAGCACTCAGCCAGAGGTTGCTGGATTGTAGGATAGCCAAGGAGACATCCATTTCATTCTCCATCTGAAGGAGAAGAAGGATAAAATCCCCCAAGGGGTCTGAGTAGTTGTGAAAGATCAGGAGTGACAGAAATGTAGGTGCGCAAAGACTCTACGGGAGCGCAGACGTCGGAATCCTTTAAGGATTCGAGAAGAACAAGCTCAGGAAGGGTCGTTTTTTATACGCACAATGGGTCTCAAGGTCAAGGAGCTCGTAGAGGAGAAAGGCAGCAAAGGTCGAGGCCTTTGAGAAGACGAATTCTTCCAAAGTCGGGAAGAAACGCAGAAGCTCAGGAGAGAGCAGCATCAGCCGTCAGATCGGCAACAAAGTAGATCTGGACCGTCGAAGAATTTACGTCCAGGAGGAGATCAGCAGGAGCCTGCAGGAAGAGGGGACCAATAGCCGTCGGATCTCACAAAGGAATCCCGTAAGCTGCCAGATCGGGAGAAGGTGCGCGGAGGTTAAGCCTTAGGAGGAGCGTAGAGAGGGAGAACGGATCTGAGCCGTTGGATCGGAGAAGAAACCTCGACTGTCGTCAGATCTGAAGAAGTTGCGAGGGAGTTAAGATCCATCAGGAAATTAGAGTTCTCGAGGGAAAGAGAATCGGGACATCGCTAGTTGCGAAACCCCGACAGGATCAGAACCGTCCATTCAGAGGGACATGTGTCAGAGATCAAGCGCCATCGACATTTTGGTGCATCGGAGAATAGGAGTTCTCAAGGTCAAGGGAACCAGGGCATCGGAAGTTCCGAAATCCTGACGATATCGGGATCATCCGTTGGAGGGACGCGTGGCAATCATCTAGTGCCATCGGAGTTGGAGCCATCGGGAAATCGGAGATCCCGTGCACAAGGAGTTCGTGCTTTTTGAAACCGCGAACCTCGAACCCCTGATGGAAGGGTAAGGCTGTGGTCACGGAGTAACAGTCATGTGGACCAGGGGCTGAGTCTGGAGGGCTAGCCACAAAGTAAAGCGCATCGACAATCGGAGGATCGGGGATCCAGAGGATGTGCGCGCGTTGTCATCGCAAGTGTCGAAACTCTGACAGGAGGTAAACCCGATAGGAGGAAAGACCATGGTCACGAGGATCTGTTCGCATGATGAAGGCTTAGCAGGAGGGCTAGCGCATAGGGAGCCGAGGGCTCATCGAAAATCGGGAGTTGGAGAGTACCGTGACTCTCGACAACAGGAAGGATAAAAACCCGAACCCCGATAGTAATTCGGGGATAACCACGGCCAAGTGCTGAAGGTCGTGGAGGGTAAAGAAGGACCTGTGGATCGGATATTGCACAGTGATTCCACTCAGGAATCTAAGGATCTAATTAGGCTCGAAGAGGGGATTAGAAGCGACCCTGTGAGCGGGTGAGTCTGAGGTGTAGGAATCACCCCCCGCCTGCGTCATAAGGGTGGTGCTTGGTATAGATCAAAGTATTTCTCCATCTGGAATATCTATGTTATAGGATCTTTTCCATCAATTTTCCTCATATCAATTTTAGGAATTAAGTAGTTCCTTGGTGCCCAATTGAACCCCTAATGATGAAAATCTTGGAGTGAAGAGTAATCATGATTTTGGGGATTAATCCTCATGTTATCCACATTTGCTACAATATTTCCCAAGTGTGTTTGGGGTTTGTTATTCTCATTTTCAAGATTTCTTTGTATCCTGATATCGCCTTTAGGGAACCTTTCATCCAGGGCATGTAAGATCATGGTTGGTATGGAATTTTGTAATATTTCTATCTTTTATTCCATCTATGTTTGTGTGTACATCAAATCAATATTTTTCAATGAAGTCTCACTCAATTCGTTAAATCTATTCTCCAATTTGGAAAATTGGTTCTATATCTCTTCACTTTCTTCATGAGTCATGGTTGAGATCTCTAGAGGTTTAATTGGTGTAGTAATTTTTGGAACACCATTTTCAATGTGGGATAACAATAATATTTATCTACAATTCTTTATATTTAACTTCCCCATACTCTTTGAATCACTCAAAATATATCTTACAATCAAGATTGTGCAATGGTAAGTTATGTACTTTTAAAAACATGATTTGGAAATTGTTATGAAGTTGGCCTTTCTCATGATGTATATTTGAAATTTTTCCTTTATGAGTATGAAATTTTAGCTTGTACTACTTGGATATGTTTTTTCTCTACAATTCCACAAGTCTAACCAAAATTTTATGCACTAAGTGAATGCTATGGTAATTTTCCCAAAACTTGATGATTCTTTGTCCTTTCCAGATTAAAAACTTGTACGAAATTCCATGTGTCCAATTTTTCTAATCTACTTCTGAAATATTTATCAGAAACAATATGATCTGTATTATTTCCAAACTAGTGGCACTCAATTTGGACCCCTCTAGATTTAGATATGATAGACGTGCCAAGAACACCTATTTGAGACCGATTTTAGGAATAGTCAAAAACCCTAATTAACATAGCTTGTATTTATGAAATTATAGTGAATAATAACATGAACTTTCTATCACGGGTACTTCTCTATGTCTCCTTATACTCTTGAAAATTTCATAGTCTAAAACTTCACCAAACTTATTATAGTGAAAATGAAAATATGATTGGTTTGAAACTGATTTTAGGACTAGTCAGAAACCTTGACTTCCATAGGCTATATCTCATAAATTATAATGAACCAAAACCTAAAGTTTTGAACAAAAGTACCTCTCTATTTCTCATTAGTCTCCATCAAATTTTGATGTATGAAACTTCCTATAAATATTTTTATAGTGAAAACTCCAAGCTATTGTGTTGGAAGGACCAAAATCCTAGGATTTTATGCTTTGAAACCAAATGTTATGCACCAAACAACCAAAATAGTAGAGAGAGAGAGAGAGAGAGAGAGCCACACACCTTTTGAAAGAGAGAAGAATGAATGTGAATAAGGGGGGAACCTCCTCTTACAATAGAATAAATGTACACAATGAGATGATTCTAAGACTAGGTCTCCTTGGTACATATATATGAGATAAAGGGCATAGTTACAATTAAAAGGTACAACTGACAACACTAATACAACAATATAAATGTAATAATAACTCAATATATAGGGATTTATATAGGGATTAACATGGAACTTTTTATAGGGATTAACATTCTAGATGGGTTTTCCCATGCTACATATTGTGTTCATTGTGTGAATGGTGTGTTATTTTCTTAGTTTATTTTATTTTAGTTTCTTTTTTATTTTGGTATTTTGTGCACTTAGCTAGTAATATTAAATATGAAACTCAACGTAAAACACTACATGATAAGAGATTGCTAAATATTGTAAGATCTATTATGACAAATTGTTCAAGTGGAATATCCATGACAATTTACAAATCATTGGTCTTGAGAGGAATCATGTTGGGAGAGTTACATGAGTATCCTCAGTCTATTTCCTTCACCCTGGTGGCCTTGCAACCTAGATTGGGGGTGGTTTCCAAATATGTATGTCTATGGTTCGGTGGAAAATTGCTCGCCAAAAACTAGTTTCCTTGGATCATCTTATTATGAAGATAAACATTCCATCTCTATCTTGAATATTTTTATATAAGTTTTTGTTAAGAAGTAGTTTTATTATGTATGAATTGGGTAATGAAATTCATGGATATATGATGTGTTTCATGGATTAATATTTTCTTGGTGAATTCTATATGCCTTAAATTTTATTTGGTTCGAACATGTTGTGCATTCAATATTATATTATGCATTTGAATTAGCCAGATAACATGGGATATATATGGTTCAAATTATTAGTTTATATTGGTGTGGTTGTAGGCCAAATGCCAATATGAAGCAGATTCATTCAATGATCTTTTGAACTATCTAAGTTTGAATTCTATTTGGAGCTTGTAGTCCTTTTATCTGAGTTTAGGAATTCTATTGAGTTCGAAGTGTTGACTTCAAATGGTGGTTTTTATGGCCCTTGGTTGTTAATTCAAAATATTCTTTAAATGGAATGAAAACCACTTTTTGTTGGAATTCAAATCATTTCATTTAAATTATCCCTATGGCATTTTTTCTTGTGATTTTTTGAAGTTGGGAAGAACTTCAAAAAGGCATGTTGGCATATTAGGTGAAAATTTCAAAAGTCATCGATGAACATCTTTCTAAAGTGATCGATAGTGTAGTAGGAGGATTTGCAATGTTTTATTTCAAAATGGATTGATGGTATATTAGGTAGTTTCGAAAGAATATTTTTTGAAGTGGCTTGATGGGCCTTGTTTTCTATCATTCAAAGTTTGACCTTTCAAAGAGTCTTGATGGTCTATCAAGGCCTTTCAATTTTTTTTTTTTGAAGAGGCCTAATATTTCATCAAGGCCTTTCAAAATATGCGGTGTTGGTCTTTCAAAGAGGCCCAAGAGTTCACAGGGGATGTTAGTACCTAATTTTGCAGTATTAAAATTGTCGTTGTCAATATGTCTCGAAAAAGTTTTGGTCTTCTAGAAATTAAGTGTAGATTCAAAGGGTTTTTTCTTTGATGAGGTATTGAACATCTGATAGCATATTTATAAAAAATTCAAAAGGATTCATTACAGGAAGTTTAAAGTTCTGGTAGCTAAACCCTCATTCTATGCAAATTAATGTGTTGTGGGAAATGCTTGGTTTCAATAATGTTTAATAAAGGGTCGAGGTATTGTTATTTTTATAAAAAATACTGGGATGTAATCCCAATCTCCAACTCGCATCAAGCCACATTCCACCAAATTCGACCAACAAGCTACCAAACTTCCAACCAAGATCCAAGGCATCGAGAAAGCACCCACACATGGAGCACCAAGGAGAGAGGCCTACATAAGTTGTGCTCAACATGTCGATCTATTAGAGGTACGCTTGTATTTATCAAGCATCATAGTTATTCACATCATGTGCATATGGGATTATTCCCATTACAAAATAAAAGGGGCCTTGCTCTAGCGCCATCATGCATTAAAAATTCAAGAGATAGAGTAGAACACATGTGTCGAACAAGCACCAAAATATAATCTAAGCACCAACACAAGCATCTCATGAGATCATCCAAGTGTAATATAGATGCCAAGAAACAATACCCAATGCTAAGTGCCTCATTGGATGACAGTGCCAATAGCTTTGTCTTGATAACAGTGTCCAACATGGAGTATATCTTCCTTTGAGGACATGACTATATCTTTTATTGTTTACAACGGTGTTTGAGAGGTGATGCAGAGGTTAACTATTTTTTCAGTGTTGGATTTTACATGTCAGCTTGATGACATATATCAATGACCCATGTTTCAGGAACGAATCCACTAAGTAATATCCAAAATGTTGAACCACAGACTTGGTCATCGTCTTTTGTCTCGAATAAAGTCACCATTCGAAGAAAAATGTCAATGGTGCTAATAATATCGATTAGAACCTATATCATTGATTTGAGTTACCAGTACATATGGTAAGTTTTAAACCTGTGAAGTAAAGCAATGCATATAGATTCTTAAGAAAAACAGAAATTAATCAAATGGCTCATACACATAGTACACAAAGATTTATACCAGAAACCCTCAACCGGGGAAAACCTTTCAACTCTTCATTATATTAATTTCACCATTCACCATACAATATATACAATGTTTTTAGGTATTCGGTAGATACCAAAACCCCAATCCCTTAATCCGAGATTAATTTAGAAAACCGCTAAAAATAGTAAAATCCGCTAAAAATAGAAAAAACCGCCCCCAAAAACAAATTTGGGGCACTACGTGTAACCAAGGGGGGCCATACCTAGGATCCTCAGACGCAGGTTTTGAATCTGATGCGCCCACACACACACATGCAAAGAATATAACACATACCCAACACATATGTCTGAGTCATATGCCTTACTCATATTCAAATGTCAAGCCGGTCATTGTGGTGCTTTATTTCTTAAGGGCTATGATCGTGAACTAAGGATTCAATAATAAAGTTGAGTGATCAATCCAAATCCAACAGAAACGCTATATCATTGACATCTTGAATACCAAATCAATATAAATTGTGGCTAGACATGTTGTACAAAGCACCGAGGCCTGGAGAAAAGGACGACCGATCTATATTAAAGGAATTCAAAATAAATACAAGTAACATAATTCCTTCATTTCTGGGTAAAAAGTGGCATTAAGTTCTTTAAAGGTGTCGATATTTTCAATTAAATTTTATCTTCACCTCTATTTTTAGAAGAGAAGTTGAATCAAATCCATATTTAGAGGGATCGATCCAACATCTTCAGGGAGTAGTTAGACACATGTTTCACAAGTAAAGGAAAACCAGTTGGCATCAAAGGAGCATATATACAACACGAGACAAGAAGGAAAAGGGGGGAGGAGGGATTTTCTTGGTGAGGGAGAGGTAAATATTAGAATTCTAGCAGGGCTATGTGTATCATTGTACGCCTGTAGACATTTTTCTTTGTAATGTTTTATTATCAAGGATTCTTGAGAGATTTATTATCAATCTGTAATGTTCTTTGTTCCTTATCTTATTTTATCATCTTACTTGAATAAATTACAGTTATTGGGCATCAATGATTTTCCATGATTTATATATTCTCCTAAAGTGAAGCTTCGTTTCATTTGCCTATGATTCATATTTTATGTTCAAGTATTCTCCATTCAAGCCCAAAAATCATTTATGTTTATTGGATGTTCTATCTTATGAATATGTGGAGTTGATCTAGCATAGGTCACTTTATGATTCATATTTGTTCTCCTTTTCTTCTACTTGTCATAATTCCAACCTTTTGTTTGATATTCAGATCAATTGCCTTTGATCCATAGGACATTAAAAAATGACTCCATGCTCAATGGTCTTGATATCTTATTTATATGTGTTTATTCTAGTTTTCTACTTAGTGTTCTTCTTAAATTTGTCCACTCTGAGAGGTTAGTTCTATAAGATACTAGAGGTAGTTCTGACTATTTCTCCACCAAAACAATGTCAGAAGGTAATATCTCATACTACAAAATTCATCCTCTTCAGAGTACGTTCAAAGGATGCACAGAAGACCTCTACAACCATTGTTGCCTCATTACCTTCTATCCAAGAAAAACCTATTGTCGAAGAGAAATAATATATTGTTTCTTCACCTACAATGGTGCCTACACAATGCCCCATCAAACCTAGAGACAATAGGTTGGTGGAACATATTCAACCCCGCCAACAACATGTTTGTGACAGTCTTCCACAAACCAAGCAACACAACTTCTCCAACAAGGAATGTATCTCACCAAGATTCAAACTCAGAAAATGATTTCCCCTCTTCTCTCGACACTCAACTCAATGGAAACCATTTCTTCCTAAGGGGGGAGGACTGATCCAGGTGGATATAGGTGGCCACCCACCTATTCCAACTGGCTCCTCTTGTCATTTTTTAATTCAAAAGGTTCCTCTATACTTCTTTGTAATTATGGGTTCTACACTTTTGGGGATGTATGAAGCCCTATGCATCTTCCAGGTGGATAATGGTGGCCTCTTACCTAATCCAACTGAATCATTTTGTATGTTTTCATGTCAGCACATCTTTGTGTACTTCCAGGGCCGTTTTTGGGGCCCTAAACAGTGTTTGTTTGGCATGCCACAGTCAAACCGTAGACAGAGTTAGAGTTTGACGACATAATGCATAGTTCTCAAAAATACCTTTCCAATGGGCTATCACGCGCATAAAATGAAGATTGTATGCAAAAGTTACGACCCCGGGAAGTTAATGTACTAACTTACCCAAATGGGGCCCACATGAATTTTGGAATTTCATCTCCTATGGTTAGGTTTTTGGATGTCTAGGGTTTTGGCATTCATGTTATCATAAAAAGGCCTTCAAAGCCTCATTGTAATTATCTTCTCGTGAATGAGCATAGCCATCACATCTCTTCTCAAAGATAAAGGTGCCACCATTCTAACAAGTCTTTCACTCTGTATTTTTACAGTCTCTTTACAATTCTTTCATTAATAGAAATCAAGTATCGTTGTATTTATTTGGTTCTGGTAATTTTCATGAGTATTTCATTGTAATTTCTCTGTTTCATTTTGTTCTGAAAATAATCCAGATCAAGTAGTGAGCCTGTGAATGACAACTATGAATCTGATTATTTGGAAGGAAGCGAAGGGGATGTTGGGGAGTTACCAGATCAATCCACAATATCTTGTTTTCCACAAAATGTTGAGCATTAGTTTCAAGAAATCAATGATCATGAATTTGACATTCTTGAATATGAAATTGAAGAGATTAATAATGGAGCATTGAAAATTGAGAGTACACATAGGCATCTCATTCATCTTGAACAACAAGAAGAGGTATTGATTGACTATAAAAGTAGTATCTTTTTTTTACTTTTGTGACCATGTTGAAGCCTATTTAGATAAATTTGTTAAATCGGATCTAATATTTACATGTTGCAAGATCGGATTTGGATTGCATAGTTTTTTGTTGGTATTTCCTCTTTTCTCAATTCAAGGTGGAAGCAAGTTTCAGTTAGTCAATCAAATACTTGATTGGTTACATTGGAGATGTGATTTCACATGAGTAGAAGGATTCGATTGATTATATTAGGTGTATGTATATAAATAAGATCAAATTCTGAGCATTCTATTTTCATGTTGATTTGGTGTGCAATAGATTAGCTGAATAAAGACTCCATAGCCCAATGGAGAAAGGAACTGTTATGATTTGTTTTCAGCCTGCATAGTGGTTTGTTTTCAGTATGGTTGCAAAACAAGTTGTATGGATGAAATGCTTTTCACATTATTCTGTGGGTTCTTGGTGCCTCACAGGGAGGATACCATCCCCAATTGGAGCCAGGTATTAGTAACTAATTTTTCAGTATGAAAATTTTCACTGTCGGTATGTCCCAAAAAGTTTTTTTCTTCCATAAGCTAAGTGCATATTCAAAGGGTTTTGTCTTTAATGGGGTATTGAACGTCCGGTAGCAAATTTATCAAAAATTCAAAAGGAGTCACTACAGGAAGTTTAAAGTTCCAGTATCTAAACCATCATGCTATGCAAATGAATGCATTGTGAGAAATGATTGGTTTCATTAGTGTTTACTAAAGGGTTGAGGTTTGAAATTCACCTTATGAAAAGGTATCTTTATTTTTGTCAAAAATATTGGGTTGTAAACCCAATATCCAATTCACATTAAGCCACATGCCACCAAATTC
>WSFP011586080.1:0-10353 GCA_009831015.1 Picea engelmannii | reverse complement strand
AGGCGAGTGGCACCCTTGGAGCACGTAGTGCGTCCTGAAGGGCACGTCGCATTGATGGTGATGATGAGACAAGCCTAGATGACCCTGAGACCTTAACGCCCTTAGAAATTCTCAAAACGACTCCCCTAATTGATTGTCACCCATTTCGAATCCAAACCTAAATTTAAAACATCCCTAAGATAAAATTTTGATTAGCCTTAGGAGAAGACCCTCCAAAAAACAAAATTATAAACTTAAGGACGTAAACTAAAACCCTCCTAAGTGTTTGTTAAAGTCTTCTTAATATTAAAAGGGGTAAAGTAATGAGGGAGATAAATTAAGTGAAACCCATGGCTTTTAAGTTATAAAGAAGAATTAAAATTATTAAAGTGTGGGGGTATAAAAGTTAGGATTTTAGAAATACAATGAAAGGTTTAATGAGTGCATTTATCTTTTTGGGTTTTAGAAAAATATATATATATAAAATAAAATAAAATAAAATAAAAATAAAGGAAAGGAACAATTAATGGAAATAAGGAAACTTGTAATAAAGGAAACTTAATAATGGAAAGTAGGGGACATAGGGTAAAAAGAAAAAATGAATCAGCAATTAAGGAGTTACTAAAATGAATTAAATCTTGGCAACTTCATTTAGGAAAGTTATTAAAAGCATGAGAGGGGATCTAGGAACCCTAGGAGTAATTTTAGGAGCGATTAAAGAGGGGGTGATGGAATTGAGTCTTTTAATTATTAAAAAGAAATAAATTTTTGGAGAACCGTGGGGATTAGTGACACTTGGACGGCAGTGAATTTTTAGAGGTTTGTCATAAAAATTTAATTAATAATGATTTAGGAAAGTAGGTGGGTCTCAAATTTCTATAAAAGAAGGGGAAAAGAAGGAAGAAGTGATGAACGGTTAGCGTACCGTTACGCTGTCGGATTATGGCTTGACGGATTGCTTGTGAGGAGTTGGGTTTATCTCAGCTGTATTGGAGTGGTAGCTCAGCCTTGGAGGCGAGCTGAGAAGCTAGTCTTATCTTTGGATCTTCTGTGGCCCCTTTGCGGCTCAGGGGGCTAAGGGGGAAGCAGAGTACCCCCAGCGATTGGCTGGGAGGTACCGGTCAGCTTTCTGCGGTCGGCGAGCAGGAGTGGCACGGAGCGCAGGAAGCAGCACGGAGCGCGGGACGTCCTCAGAAGCGGGCGAGAGGCAATAGTATGAATTTTATTTCTGGTAGAGTAGATTGTCTAGTTATTCTCTTAGGCGATTATGATGCATTATATGTAAGATGTTGCTACCAATTTTACTGTCACCTTGAGTAATCCTCCAGCCTTGAATTTATCATTCTTCTCCACCCCCTACGACAAATTTCACTGTGTATTGTCATGCTGAAACACTCATTCGACAATATCGCTTGGAATGGTTACTGCGTCGTAGTTCTGAAATTTTGTTGGGTTAAATCGTTAATGAGTTGGGTTTCTGAAATTTTTCGATTTTGTATCTCGTGCTGTTGATGATGATAGAACACGTGTGGGGAAAAAGATTTACTGTGGGCGTTTTCGTATTATATACCATGAGCAAATCTGATATTGGGCATTTTTATTTTACACATCGAGCGATTGTATTTATATTGGGCGTTTGGAATTCGTCCTGTGTCCATCTTGATGTGGTTGTTGATAAACCCTGGCTGTGTTTTAAATTTTAATTGGCAAACCCGGATTGTTTTTTTTTATCTCTGTCTAAACTTGGAATTTCGTTTTAATGATTGTCGGGCGTTTTTTTATTGTTGCTGGGCATTTTTAATTGTGGATGGGCGTTTTTAAATTATGGATGGGCGTTTTTATTATTGTCGGGCGTTTTAATGATTGTCGGGCGTTTTTGTTGTTGTCGGGCGTTTTTAATGATTGCCGGGCATTTTTTTATTGTTGCTGGGCATTTTTAATGATGGTTGGGCGTTTTTAATTGTTACTGGGCGTTTCCTGTCAGACTGGCCATTGTTATGTTTGCGGTCCATTTTATGTTTGGGTTTGCGTCCTCATTCATGGGCGAAATCACAGTTGCGTTTTTCCGTTTTGGGGTCTGCGTTTTTGCTATTCTTTAATGCTTGTTGCGTAGTAATGATATGATATATAATTTATTCTGCATGATGACATTGACTCCGCCATCTTGGCCCAATGAAATTCCTTTTGAAATACCTACCATCTAGGTTCCTTATCCTATAGAAAAAAAAAAACCACAACAAGATTTGTTTCTGTAGGAAATTTTGATTTCCAAATTATTTTCTGCAACAAAAGATGGTCTTCTCATCCGCCCTCTACCAATTCTTTGTAGCCTATTATAGGAACTAAATATCAAACAAGATGCAGCGACAAATCAAATGGTCCTCCTCATATATGAGCTATTATTGTAGTCTTTAAGGCTGTCTCTGTACTTATTTCATAACTCTGCATATTCTTCCTCAAATCCTATCTCTTCCCAAGATAATTGTCATGCCCATAACATTTACTCATTTTCTATCTACTGCCATGTAGCTAATGGAATGATATTGTTATTTAATTGTTTATTATTTGATAATTATTAATTGGTATACATTGCAATGCTGAATAAATTGAATTTTAACTCTTACTTGCATTATGGTAACATTACTACCATTGGGTTGTTTTAATTGCCATCACTATAGGGTAGTAACATCGTGGGTTTTAATGTCACCAATATTATGTAATTGATGTTAATTCTATATATCGACCCTTTTAATTATGGGTATGTATAAGCATTGTCATTTAATATTGTGATTTGTCATTTTCACATCTTGTCCTTTGTCATTTTAAAGATGATTGCATTATTATATATTGCCATTTCTAAATATGATCTTATTTGTAATTTTTCAACTATAATGTTACTTGTAAATAGGTTGTTATTTCTTAGTATGCTGTTATATTGTTAATTTCAATTATGAGGTTACTTGGAATATGTAATTGATGTCAATTCTATATATTGACCTTTTTAGCTATGGATATTTACAAGTATTGTCAGTTGATATTGATATATGTCATTTTCAAATCTTGTCCCTTGTCATTTTAGAGATTGAATCAATATATATTGCCATTTCTAAATATGATCTTATTGTAATTTTTTTTCAACTATGATGTTACTTGTAAATAGGTTGTTATTTCTAAGTATGTTGTTATATTGTTAATTTCAAATATGAGATTACTTGGAAATATGATGTTATTGCATTATCATTGGAACCTACGATGATAGATGACATCGAATTGAGAGCTCCTCATGTTTACTGAAATGTTTTTATCTTGTAAGGTCACTGAAATGTTGGGGTTGTAGCATATAAGAGGTATTGTAATTATAGAATCATGGTCCGGGTATGAGAAATAAATGAAAGATGGTTAATAATTCAAGACAGTGCTATTGGAAATTTTATTAATAACACCTATGGTGCAATAACCTCGACTCACGGCCAACAAATTACTTTGAGTTTAGTAAATGAGGAAAGTTGTTGAATTGAAATTTATGTTGAACTGGGGTGTTCGTTGTCGGAGCCCTTCTGGTCGTGCGCCTTCCGTAAAGGAAGTAGTCATCCTTCTTGTTATGTTGTACTTAATAGTATTCAGTTGGTTGCTTGGTCGGTTGTGTCGGACGGGATAGAGACACCTCTTGTAGCTTAGTAGATATGTCTGTGTGTATTTCCGGTATAAGGAATCCAGTGCCGTATCAGTAGTCTCGGGTTGTTTAAAGGCACAGTTCCACTACTGCGACTCCCTAAAAGATTTACTAGTTTCTGCCTGAGCAGTCGGCCAGGAGCCTGTCTAATCTTCTTTCGAGAAGACATAAGACTAAAAGCCCTGCTTTTCTGTGCAGAAATAGTAAACTCTACTGTTGGATTCTTCCATCTGTGACTGTACTGTACTTAACACCTGGTGTCGTTTTCTGCTTACAGCTACTAGTTGTATGCCTTATGTCTAGGGGTGTTTATTGCTTGTTGTCACTGTGATATGTCGGGGTCGTCTTGTTGTGTTCGTCTTTCTTGCGTCTTGTTCTAGGTCGGGTTACTAGTTTATGCCTGAGCAGTCGGCCAGGAGCCTGTCTAATTTTCTTTCGAGAAGACATAAGACTAAATGCCCTGCTTTCCTGTGTAGAAATAGTAACCCTAACACCAAGGATTCTTCCCTCTGTGTTCCTACTGTGCAACCCCAGTATGTCTTAATGTTTGTGTTGTGCACCTTATGCCTAGGGTCATATATTGTTGCAGTTACTCATTGTGTGCCTTCAGTCTTCTTGTGCTGAACCTCGTGGTTGCGTCTTTTTGGTTGTCAATTGGCGACGTAGAGTCAAGTGTGTTTGTTACTTCCACACGTGCACACACCCTAAACAAAACAAAAAAAATGTCACCTGTTCTCAGAGTTGTTGTCGTAACGAGGAGGTTCGTTACATATGGTATCAGAGCCGGTTCGACCCGCGACTTGGGATTCGCTACGGATTTCATTGGCATGATTAGATTTGATTATACTGTTGTTGATCAATTTGATTGTGCGTGTGCAGGTAATCATGGCTAGAGGACGCCGTGGAGGCAGACGACGGGGTCCTAGGGGAGGAGGCGTGACGCCTCCAGCAGCATCCACGCCTGAGGGATCTAACCCCCAGGGAGGCGAGCAGGTTCTTGGACAGGAGCAGATCGCAGTTGCCGATGTCGTGGGGATGATGAGATCTTTTCAGCGCATGTCCGAGGCGATGATCAGCCGATTGGACAGAGATGAGGCCAGGGCGTTGGAACCTGTTGAGGTTCCATCGCGCGCACCGGCCGTTACAGGTAGCATTCACCGTGAACTCGAGAAGGTAAAATTTTCTGAGTTCTTTGGTGCCCCGGACGACACAGCCGCCGAGGCATAGTTGGAGAATATGGCGATGTGCTTCGCACTTCGCGATTATACCTCCAACATGAAGTTCCGCATGGCAGTCTTTCAACTGAAGGGGAGCGCTCTATTATGGTGGAAGACGCTCCTACCGCAGCTGAACATGGTCGTCGAAGACGTGTCATGGGAACTGTTTGAGGAACGATTCCGAGAGAGGTATCTTTTAGAGGAATTCATTGAGCTCCAGCTCAATGAGTTCAACGCATTACGACAGGGAGGTTGTACGGTGCCCGAGTACGAGGCACGTTTTATGGAGCTACTCCGGTATGCTCCGCACCCGAACAATGAGAAGCTCAAGGTCAACCGGTTCGTGTTTGGCCTTAACAACAACCTGCGTGCAAAGGTTAGGATATTGATGCCTCAAACCTTGCACAACGCTGTCCAAAAGGCCCTCATAGCAGAGGAGGATCTTATCAGCGGGGCTTAGACCAGGACTCCATCGAGACCAGCAGGGCAGGGTTCATCTGGTACGCCGCAGCAACAGACACTAGCGAGACATACGCCAGGATATCGTGGCTTCCAGAGGGGATCCACTTTTGCTACACCACGAAGACCGTCGCCTCAGCGGCGAACACCTTATCGAGGACCACAACAGCAGCAGCAGCGTCGCCTACAGCAGCAGCAATTTAGGCCTGTTCAGCAGAACAAACCAGGTTTCCAGGCCAGTGGGTCGCCATCTTCTACTTCGGGTACTAGGACTGCTAAGCCGAAGAAGGGGTGTTAGACGTGTGGGGAGGTACACTACCATCTTGATTGTCCTGTGGAGAGGACCAGAGCATCCGGATCAGCCGGACCCACTACAGTGGGAGATATGGGCAAGGCCCATCGGATTCATGCAGCGGTGAATAACCGCTAGGTAGAGCACCAGTCGACTGTGCTCGAGACGACAAGTACTATCGCTGACCAGACCCTTAGTATTTTGATAGACCCAGGAGCTACTGAGAGTTTCATTTCTGGTGCAGTGCTAAAAAGGATTAAGGTCAAGGCAGTCGAACAGGATGAGTTTAGATTCGTAGAGATGGCTTCGGGAGCCAAACAGAAGGTTGGAGGAAAGGTTACGCGTTGTGCCCTTAACCTGGGAAAGTTTGTCACGAAGGTCAACTTGTATGTCACGATCTTAGGATCTTATGACGTCATGATCGGCATGGATTGGTTGGAATCGCATGAGGCGATACTCAACTGTAAGACGAAGAGGTTGAGCTTGGTCAATGATGAAGGACATAGACGGGTGATTGTAGGACGGAACCAGGGAGTATCCCTGAGGTTCATCTCTTCCATACAGTTACGAAAGAGTATGCGCAAGGGGTGCAAGCTTTATGTGATCCTTGCGCTAAACAAAAAGGGAGTAGCAGAAGGTCTAGAACACCTTCTAGTGGTGAAGGAGTTTGCAGACGTATTTCCATATAAGTTGCCTGGGATGCCGCCAGAAAGAGAATTGGAGTTTACTATAGACCTGAAACCGAGGACTGAACCGATAGCGAGAACGCCTTATCAGATGTCGACCCCAAAGTTGCAAGAGTTGAAAATGCAACTGAAGGAGTTGTTAGACCTGGGACTGATATGCCCTAGTGTGTCACCGTGGGGTGCACCGGTTATTTTTATTCGGAAGAAGGACGGATCGTGGAGGCTTTGCATTGACTACCGTCAACTGAACAAGGCTACGATCAAGAATCAGTATCCCTTGCCAAGAATTGATGATCTGTTTGATCAAATGAAGGGTGCGACGGTGTTCTCCAAGATTGATTTGCGATCAGGGTATCACCAGTTACGGATCAAGGAGGATGACGTCCCTAAGACCACCTTTAAGACAAGATTTGGACATTACAAATTTACTGTTTTACCGTTTGGACTGAATAAATCCCCAGGGGTATTTATGAGCTTGATGAACGGGGTGTTCCGCGAGTACTTGGACAAGTTCGTCCAAGTGTTCATTGACGATATTTTTATCTACTCTCGGACGACGGAGGAGCATGACGAGCACTTGCGCTTGGTACTACAGTGTTTGCGAGAGCACAAATTATATGGGAAGTTGTCCAAATGCTCTTTTTATCAATCGAGGATTCACTACTTAGGGCATGTCATCTCCGGTGAAGGTATCGCTGTGGATCCAGCCAAGGTTGAGGCCATTATGGAATGGCCTGCGCCAATGAATGTCACACACGTTCGTATTTTTATGGGTTTAGCGGGATACTATCGACGGTTTGTCGAAGATTTTTTGAAGATAGAAAATCCGATCACGGAATTGCAGAAGAAAAAAAAGAAGTTTGTTTGGACAGAGAAATGCGCGGAAGAGTTTCGGAGGCTTAAAGAGTTGTTGACAACAGCGTCGATACTAAAGGTCCCTGACATGGATGCAGACTTCTTGGTATGCACTGACGCATCCAAGGAAGGGTTAGGTGGAGTCTTGATGCAAGACGGACGAGTGATTGCTTACATTTCGAGAAAACTGAGAAGGCATGAGGAGAACTACGCGACGCATTATTTGGAGTTATTAGCAATCGTTTATGCCTTGAAGGTTTGGAGACACTACCTTGTTGGACGAAAATTTGAATTAAAGACTGATCATTGTGGACTACAACACATCTTCATGCAAAGCGACCTGAACGCGCGACAACGGCGTTGGTCGGAATTGCTTAGCGAGTACAACTTCGAGATTACTTACATAAAGGGAACAGTGAACCGAGCGGAAGATGCTTTGAGTCGGAGGCCATGCATCTTTTCGGTGTTGCCTCTTCAGACAAATCTATGTGAGAAGATTATCACCTTACAGCATGACGATGACTGGTATAAAGAAGTCGAGGATTTTATCGGACAAAACACAATGATGGTACCACGATATGAGGGATTTTCTTTTGATAGTGATGGGTTATTGAGGTTTAGAGGTCGGATTTATGTACCGCCAAACGATGAATTGAGGATGTTGATCCTGAGCAAGGCTCATAGAGTAGTTTACATGGCTCACCCAGGAGTCACGAAGATGAGGGCAGACCTTAAACCCTTATTCTTCTGGAAGGGAATGAAGGCTGACATAGTCAACTTTGTGGCTAGATGTCTCGAGTGTCAGCGGGTAAAGGCTAAATATAGACACCCGGCAGTATTATTTCAACCACATGCCATTCCGGAATCGAAATGGGAAGTTATTTCGATGGATTTTATTGTTGGATTGCCACTGACAGCCAGGAGACACGACTCGATTTTTGTAGTAGTAGACACTCTAACGAAGAGTGCTCACTTTATTCCTATGCGTACGACGTATTAGGCACCTGACATAGCGAGAGTTTTCATTAGTGAGATTGTGAGGCTGCATGGCGTACCTAAGAAGATTATATCCGATCGAGGATCGGTGTTTACAGGACGATTTTGGACGAGTTTCCAAGAGGCCTTGGGGACCCAACTTAACTTTAGTACTGTGTACCACCCAGAGACTGACGGACAGACCGAACGAACGAACCAAACCTTGGAAGACATGTTGTGCATGTACGTGATGGACCAACAAAAACGTTGGGAGGAATTCTTGCCTCTAGTAGAGTTCGCTTATAACAACAGCTACCAGAGCACCATTAAGATGGCACCTTTTGAGTTCCCTTATGGGCAACCATGTCGGATGCCTTTGAGTTGGGATCATCTTGAGGATAGGGTCCTAGTGGGACCAGAACTGATCCAAGAAATGGAAGAGCAGATGCAAACCATAAGACAAAGGATAAAAGAAGTGCAGGATCGACAGAAGAGTTATGTTGATGCGCACCGAGTCAACCGTAGTTACGAGGTCGGCGATCGAGTCTTCTTGCGGGTTAAACCGCATAAGAGTTCGATCAAGTTTGGAAAGGGAGATAAACTCTCTCCTAGGTTCGTGGGACCTTTCGAGATTGTGGAGAGAAAAGGGCCCGTGGCCTATCGACTAGCCTTGCCTGACTCTTTGATGTTTATGCACGGTGTTTTTCATGTATCTGTTTTGAGACATTATGTTAGTGATCCTACGCACGTGATTGACATGATTTCCTTGCAGGTATCGGACGAGGGAGCGCTCACGGCTGAGCCAGTCCGCATTTTAGATCATCGCGTTCGACAGTTACGATGTCGAACGGTATATCAGGTCAAGGTCCAGTGGGACAATTATAGTCCGCACTCGACGACCTGGGAGGATGCATATGATATGCACCAACAGTTTCCATTTTTATTTGATAGATAGACTTATGAAATTGTGGTACATTATTTCGGCATTTATACTAAGAAACCTTGGGATGAAGTTTAGACCAAGAGGGGGTGTATGTAACATCCCGCTCTGGCGCACTTACAAAACTTATTCTTTGAGGACACTTGCTCACAAGTGATCTGGGATTTGATGATATTAATACACTTATGCGTGATTATAATGCGTTCTGATAGATGACATGATGTTTTACTACTTGATGTAGACAGGTACTATTGACTCAGTTTCATTGAGTGTGCAGGGTTTCAGAACTTGAGGATGCAGAGGCATCAGTGGAACCCCCTTGGACTCCGGATTGAGTCAGGGAGTGTGCTATTTGGGTTGATTTGTTTACGGTGATATTGCTTTGTTTGATGATATGATATTGATTTTATGATATGTTGTTGACATTCTGACACGATGGTTGATGATGCAGGCTAACGATAGCTTACCGAACAAACTCACATGTGGAGTAAAGGGGCCACACATGATTTCCGGAGAGGTTGAGGGAGAGGTGTGGACAACATCCCTGCCACAGCCTACTAGCACTCACGTCGTGGCTCGAACTGTAGGTTAACGATTACCTAGTTCGAGAGGATCCACGATGCCGTGAGGGCAGACTGCGACAGTTGCTCACGATGATTCTAAGGGGCGCGCAATAAGGTGGGGGCCTTATTCCTTAGAGCCCTTAGTCTCCCACATGTTCACCTGGTGGAGTGTTGACTCCAGGGGTTATAGATGTCTACCAATCTGTCAAGTTGGCGAGTGGCACCCTTGGAGCACGTGGTGCATCTTGAAGGGCACGTCGTGCAAAAGAAACATGAGTTGGCGAGTGGCACCCTTGGAGCACGTGGTGCATCCTGAAGGGCACGTCGCGCAACAGAAGAAAACGAGGTGAGTGGCACCCTTGGAGCACGTAGTGCATCCTGAAGGGCACGTCGCATTGATGGTGATGATGAGACAAGCCTAGATGACCCTGAGACCTTAACGCCCTTAGAAATTCTCAAAACGACTCCCCTAATTGATTGTCACCCATTTCGAATCCAAACCGAAATTTAAAACATCCCTAAGATAAAATTTTGATTATCCTTAGGAGAAGACCCTCCAAAAAAAAAAATTATAAACTTAAGGACGTAAACTAAAACCCTCCTAAGTGTTTGTTAAAGTCTTCTTAAAATTAAAGGGGGTAAAGTAATGAGGGAGATAAATTAAGTGAAACCCATGGCTTTTAAATTATAAAGAAGAATTAAAATTATTAAAGT
>WSFP011586079.1:0-10353 GCA_009831015.1 Picea engelmannii | reverse complement strand
TCCTAGGCATATAAATACCAAACTCAATCATTATGGTTAAAGTGTTCCACTTGGATGTGAAAATTTATTGTCTCTGGAACAAGGTAAGAAGATCCATGGTTATGCAATAAGAAATGCATTTTAATATAATGTTGTCATGGATAAAAATTTATTTGTAGGCATGTATGCCAAATGTGGGGATGCTAGGATTACCCACAATTATTCAAAATAATACCGAAGAAAGATGTTGGGTCATGAAATTAAATCACTATTTGTTGTTCCTAGATTCAAAATTCTCATGAATCCTTGACATTATTTAATGTAAAGCAAGTATTGGGAACAAAACCAAACTTGATTGCCATGGTTAGCATTCTACCTACATGTGCATATTTATTGGCTCTGGAATAAGGTACGCATATCCATGGTTATGTAATAAGAACTGGATATGAATGTAATGGTATTGTCGACATTGGCCTTGTAGAAACATAATGCAATTTTGTTGATTGCGATAGAAGTGCACCTTGAAGAAGATAACCCTTATTGGGAATCAAATGTAGAAAACACTTAGTCCATGGAGGCTTGGAGAGGTTCACCAAATTATCAATGAAACTATCCTTACTAGGAACTAAATGAAAGATTCCAACACTATAATCAAAATTATTTACACTATATTCAATCTAAATCAATTTCAATGGAACACAATCATTGTTGGTTATTCCCATATTAACCATCTCCATGAATACTTGAATTTATTCAACTAAATGCAATTCTCGGGAATAGAAACCAACTCAATCATCATGGTTAGCATTTTTCTTGAATGTGCAAATTTATTGGCTATAAAACAAGGTAATAAAATCCATGTTTATGCAATAATAAGTTCATCTAAATATAATTTCATGAGAAATGTAAATTTTGTATACATGTATGCCAAATGTGGGGATTTTAGCATTGTCCATAAATTGTTCAAAAGAATTCCTAAATGAGATGTTGGGTCATGGAATGCAATCATTGTTGGTTATTCCTAGATATACCATCCTCATGAAGCCTTGACATTCTTCAATGAAATTGAATTCTTGGGAATAAAAACCAACTTAGTCATTGTGGTTAGTGTTCTACATGTATGTGAAAAATTATTGGCTTCGGAACAATGTAATTTTTATGCAATAAGAAGTGCATTTGAATTTATTTTTACCATGTGCATTGGCATTGTAGAAATGGAATGAGATCATCACTATTTGGGATAGAAGTAAACCATAGAAAAAGTAATTACTTGTTGGAAATGAAATACGGAAAGAACTCAGTCCATGGTGTTAGAGCAAGATTTGCCTCAACCTATGAAATCTTGCAAAGAGGGACTTATTCCATTTCCCTATGTAGACTCACTTTCCCTGATTGATAAATCCAGAGACAAAAATATAAAATTTTTCCACTTATATGCATCTTGCACCCTATACAACAAGCGTATATGTAGGCTTCTCCACTACAACCCGTGTACATCGGGATTTGTGCCAGAAAATCAAAATTAAATGTCGAACTTCCATGTCACGACAGGAGATATTTGATCATTGGCCTTCCATATACTGGAATTGTTCTAAATCAGCCTTTCAATTGCATTTTGAAGGCTATAAAGAATCCAATTCCGAGCTATGGAAAAGGAGAGAGAATTCAACTTTGAGAGAAAATTTACTCTGGAGAAATTGTTTACTTCATATTGAGTCTGCATCCCTCTATCCTTTAAGTCTAAACATAGTATTTAGCCCCTAATATCTTCCCTTATTGATGGAGAAACTCATTGTCTCCCTTCTATGAGCTTGCCTTTGGTGGAGGCCCAGATGGAAGGAACTCGGTTTCTTGGTTCCGAACCGTGCCGACACAGAAGTCTGTAATGTTTTCACTTCTATTGATCATTTATTAATAGAAATACTCTCTTCCCGTCCAATTAATATCTTGCAAATATATGAGTTGTTATCCATGGGCATGTTTTTTTTGTATATTAATGTATTATGATATCTAATGTGCTCAAATTCTATATTATCACTATATTCTTTCTCTTCTTGTTTGTTGAGAACTTGTTGTAGGTATAAAGCTTTGGGACAAAGTTCTCAATGGTGGACATCATCAAACATCTGGACGAGGTAGGTCCCTTTCTTATCTCGCTTGCAAATTGGTTTATATAGCATGTTTATGCGAAAGAGTTGATAAATGTAGTCATACCTGTCTATTGTGGTTTACCCTAGCCACAGAGAGATTTTCCTCGTAACATAATTGGTGATGATATTGGGAATGAAAATTCTTTCTTAGGGTTTGAAGTACTTTTCTCCTTAGATTCCTCTCGTTTCTATTGTGGTTCTTGTTGTATCATTGCTTGACATCTCCTTTTCACTCTGGGTCTGATTTTTCAGCCTTTCTCCCTTGCATGGCCTTGTTTCAAAGCATATACACTCTTTTTTCCTTGACAGTCACGTATACAGGCAAGTTGTCTCACTGCAAGATGTGTATATATGTTATGTTTGACCAAACAATCACGTACACCTCTTTTCCTTGCTTGTTTTCTTGGTCTGGTGTTTGTTGGGTGGAATTTGATGCTTGTTGAGCCTTCTTAGGTCTCTGTAGTGTCTATTGAGTGTCTGTGGGATGACAGGAAACCCTCTTTTGGTTCAATTTATGGGTGAAGTATTTCTCTTCATATTTTCATTTTTATTATCCTTTTACATTGGGCTGGGTGTTTCATTGCTTGATATCCTACTTGAGTTGTCTTTTTTTTATACGCAGTAGGGCTATATATCAAGTTACTTTTCATTCCATGCATTTTCAGTTTCGATATATTGAAAATACAAAAAAGTAGGCATTTTTCATTGCTTGGAATTTTTGTATTTGAATCTCTATCATTAGCTTAGTGCATATAGTGAAACACTGCATCTTTACTTCTGAATTGCAGATTTGAATTTGAAAATTGCATCATTTTTTAGGAGCATATCATTCATCAAAAGTTAAAGTTAGGACTTTGCATTACTTTCATATTTACTTTTCTTGCAGATTCATAACACCATGAGTTTCATTACCATACCTTTTTGAGTAATCAAGACCATAAAATCAACGCTATAATTTAAAATTTATTAGTAACGATTTATTTTTTCTAGGGTGCACAAACTAGCCTAGGATTTAGTGCCTTGGAATAGGATTTTGTGAGTAAAATTCTCAAAGGAAATTAAATCAGCATATGTGTTTGAGTCAGGGAACGAATAAATCCATTGTATAATTGGTAAGATCATGAGGCTTCGCTCACACCGGAGTTAATCATGAGGTCGTGCGGAGTTGGTTGAAGGGATATCCCCCTGATACCTTCCTAGCATTAGAGATATTTCTGGGGATCTATTCGTATCTGGGGATCTTGTTAGTGCCTTTACCTCTATGAGAGGTGGTGCTTTAAAGGTTTCGGGCTTTGCTACCTTGCCCATACGGATGACCTGAATTACGACATCTTGCTTGTGGATTGATTATACAGTGGTTTATTGGTTTCTTGACTTAGGTGTCTCATAGGTTACTTGCAGAGGTTATTTTGCAGGTACCCTGGGTCAGATAAGGGTTGAACAACACACATCCTTTATGGAGGATTACCTCTATGGGGGGATCTAACTGACTGGTTTTTAAGCCCATGAGGGCCCTTATAACTGATTATGTTACCTCCAATATTTAGTAGGGAGTCTCAAGCCCCTATTGGGCGATACATACCTTCTTTCAGCCACTTTACCCCATTTGCATGCATATTGGCCGTTTGAATTTTGGTGTGATCTTTTCTTACTGGTTGGACTTAGGATATATTTTTTATCTTTAGATTCTTAAGTCATCGTGGAGTTGGACCAACCTCCCCGTCGGTCCTGTCGCTTGTTACAGTTACCACCAGATTTCGTTTCCTTGCCTTCTAAAAGGTGTAGAGTCATTAAATGTGGTACACACACATCCACTGTTCAGAGTTGTGATTCTACAAGGATGAGTACTGAGCCTGGTCTTCAGAATTATGGGGGCCCTTCGACTCCCATACCCACTATAGTTAATGGCACCCCTTCGCCTCCTGCAACCTCTATGGCCGTAGTGTCGGAGGTACCTATCATTACTATGGATCGACCTATAGTTAATGCTCAAGCTACCTCCTCAAACCCCTTTGGGCCTCTTGGCCACTCACCGAGCTACAATGTTCATTCCATCCCTATGGATTCTAGTCCTTTTTATTATGGTATGCCTAACTTCACTTTGCAGTTTTTGAACTCCATCCCAGCTGTTGGCCCTAATTCTAGCATTGGGCTTGGGGTAAGTACACCTCCGTACACTCCTTTTTCATTTGGTGCATCTCAAATCCCTCAAATGACTCCTAATATGGGGGGTATTCCTGCTTTTAACCATGGGTTCCATCCTCCCACTTCTGGGTGGAATAGTTAACCTGGAGGACAAGCTTTGACTCAAGTTATGTCCTACAACCCCACCTCCTCGGTGTAGATTCTAACCAATACATTTGGCATGGTGAATCCACCTCTATCCTCTAGTTTCCAACCCAGAGGAGGTCAGTTTCACACTTTGGGCAACCCCAAACCCAGATCCAATTCGGCTGGGGGAAATTTCTATAACCCTTAACAGAACATTCTAGCTGGAATGATGCCCAACCAACCTTATATGAATCAGCCTGGAGGAGGGCCTTATAATTCCGGATAGGGCCATGGTGTTTACTAGAACCCTGGATGGCCTCCAAATTCGCAAGCACAATATTTCCCTGGAGGTTGGGGCTAGATGTCGCAACCTCGCCTCCCTTTTCTGGCCATGCTTAATCTGCCAGATTTGTCTAAGTTAATGAATGAACCCGTGATTCATGATCCTACATGGCCCCCAGTCCTGACCAAACTTCCTTCGGACATCCCAAAGTTCGAAGGTAAGAATGGAGAGGATCTTGGTGATCATGTCACTACCTTTCACCTTTGGTGCTCAGCAAACTTCCTTAATGACGATTCTATTTGTTTGAGATTATTTCAACGCACTCTCATCAGAGTTGTTGCAAAATAGTATATTGAGCTATCCAAGGGGGCATATGGGACATTTAGTCAGTTGGTAATGGTCTTTCTTAATCACTTCCAGTTTCCCATTCGTTATGATGTTGGCTTAGAATTGTTGTCAACTTTATGCTAGGACACCACCACTCATATCTTAGACCATATCCAGGAGTGCCACAGACGGAAGAGGTTGATTAAGACCCTTATACCCCCGAACTTTCTTTTAGAATGGTTTCTTAAGTCTTTTCACCCTCCTATCTCAAAGGACGTTGCTACTTCCGGGGTTACCACTGAGGAAGAAGCGATCTTTAGGGACCAACAGTTAGATTTGATATATGCTCAGTCTGGGATGTTATACCACCTTCTTCCTGAAGAATTTCGGTCTACTTACGACCCTAGGCAAAACCATGGACCTCATGCCGATGTAATTATAGGTTCTGCTAATGTAAAGTTCACAGACTCAGTGACAAACCAGTTGGAATTGTTTTCTTTAAGCCAGTGTGCATGAGGACTAGCCTCGTCTGTGTATTCCAACCCCACCCAGTCGGTGGATGTACACTTCGTGCAATCGTCAGCTAACCCGAATGGTAACCAACAACCAGGAGGGAATAAGAAGAAAGGACGCAATAACCTTAAGGGTGGGGAAAATGGTAATAAACCTAAGGACAATAATAATAATGAGAAGACGGGTAGTAATGCTGGAGAGGGTAAATGAGAAATATGTGAGGTGAAGTTTACCTGTAAGATTTTCACAGATGATCACCTTACCCATTTGTGCAACAAAATTACAGAAGTTGTGAGGCTATTATCTCAATTGCCAGTCGTGATGACGAATCCATTCCCACATAATCAACACTTAGACTCAAGCTCCTAAAACACTGAAAATGCGGCTAGTGGAGGTCAAAACCAGTAGTCGCAAGATGATGACTGTTTATGTATCAATATGGTCGATGAAAAAATAGATGTAGACACTTGATCTCGAGACTATAGCTATAAACAAACTAATCTTGGTCTAGAATCTCCTCCTCCTCCCTCGGATACAACTTTACAGATTGAGAAACTGGAGCCACCACCTTGTATTCTGAAAGGAGTACTTAAGCGCTCTACCCATAATCCAAATGTTAGAGCCTCCCAGAACTACTCTATTATTGAGGACTTGGGTCAAACCCCTTGTGCAATGTCAGCTTTGGAGGTACTTGAGACATGTCCTTCATAGAGGAATGCCTTACTCTCTTCTTTAGGAGCTCTAGAACCCAGTGTCTCAAAATTTATCAAGTTTGATGTCACGGATGTTAAGCCTCGCTTGCCTTACGATGTGGCTTTTCAAATCCACGTGGAGTACTCAAAGCATACCATCAAATGTGCAATTGTTGATGAAGGCACTGCTACGTGTGTGATGTCCTTGGTCTGTTGGAAAGCTCTTGGTTCTATGAATCTTTCCAAGCCATCAAACATGTTGACTTCTTTTGATGGTCATTCCTTCCACCCTCATGGTATTCTCCCTACCTTTATAGTCCAGTTAGGTGGAAAGATGGTAGAGGTGGAGGTAGAGGTAGTTGATGCACCTCTCGATTATAACATGTTACTAGGTTGCAATTGAACTTATGCTATGATTTTTGTCATGTCATCTATCTTCCGTACTATTTTTTTTCCTCATGAAGGGAAGATCATGATGATCGATCAATTATCCTTTGCATGCTCTAGTCCTAATTCATCTCTTGGATCATCGATCCCTATGATAAAAAATTCTCAGCTGACAACTGAGAATATTGGTGTCGGAATGTATTCTTCCCTTATGGGTAATTTCGACTTCTCGACACTGAGCCATCATGTTTATGCCATGTCCAGTAGGCTCATTTCAACTGAGAGGTCCATTCCTTTCCTCACTTCCTATTTTAGTGATCCATGGACCCTAACTTCCTCGACTTTTTGCTGTGAGTGTCAACCACATACTAGGATTATATCACCAACCCCTGCTAGTAATGTTGGGGATTCATCACCAACCTCTGCCAGTCATGTTGGGGATTTTATACTAGCCTCTGCAAGTCATGCTGGAGCATGTCACCAGCCACTGCAAGTCATGCTGGAGCATGTCACCAGCCACTGCAAGTCATGTTGGGGGAATTCATATGATTGAGAAGCCTAGATGTGTATGACGTAAGCCCAAGTTCCTTTGTAGGTTTTGCAAAGGAGATCACCTTACTTGTTTGTGCCCTGCTACTGCTATGGTACAAGAAGCATGGTCCTTTCTTGGTGGATTTTTGGGTTTTGAGTCATCTTTGGCTTCCCAACCTTCTTAGGTTGATACAACAGTCATGCTAATGCAATCTTCGGCTGATGCCTCTCTTCCTTTAGGGGATGATGCATCTCTTGACCTTGTTGTCTCTCATCCTATTCAACCAACGGTTGAAGAAGTGGTCATGCCGATGCAATCTTCGGTCGATCCCACTCTTCTTTTGGAGAGTGACAAGCCTAAGGAAGTGGCATTGGCGATGCAATATTTGGTCAATCCCACTCCTCTTTTCAAGGGTGATGCATCCTTCGACCATGTCCTTAGCATTTCTAGTTTTGTACCTTCTTCACTTGGGAGAATTCCACTCTCTTCGAGTATGCTCCCTCCAAGTCCTAGGGAGGTTTCCTTTGATTGGAATGATCTTGTAGATCCTCGAATTCCTTCTTCTACATGCTTCTAGATAAGGGCCATTCTTCAATATATTGTAGATAAGGTAACTTCTACAAGTATTTTATCCTCCTTGACTTGGAAAGATTTGGGTTTTCCCAAGCTTGTGTCAGCTCTTCATAAGCTACTGACCTTTCACAGAAGTCTTACATGAGAGCCTTGGCCTCCCCCGTCACATGCTTCTTAGAAAAACATCCATGAGTCTTAGTTAATCTCTTTTCATACTCGTTTTCAAAAAATGAAAAGATTGTTGAGTGATTTGTCCCTTTCACACTTGTTAAGATGGATTTGAAAGGTCATGAGTCTTATTTAATCTCTTTTCCAACTCATCTTAAAAAAGTGAAAATATTTTCAAGTGTTTTGTCCCTTTCACACTCGATTAAATTAGACTTGAAAGGTAGCGAGTCTTAGTTAAGATCTTTTTCGACTCGTTCTCAAAAAGTGAAAAGATCACCGAGTGAACTTGTCTTTTTCACACTCGTAAATTAATTTTGAAAAGACGTCTATTTGTCACAAGTTTATCCCTTTTTCACACCAAGTAGACTGAAAGACATAAAAAAGGACATTTTTTGGCATTAAGTTGTGATTGCATCTCATGCCCTTGCTTGCAGTATTGAGCCTATAGCTGATTCTCTCTTTGCGTTATAAACTGTTTGCCTCAATAGTTTTGCATCCTGAACCAAGCAGAGCCTTGTTTATATCCTTCGCAATTTGACACCCTATACCTAGGAGGGAACATTATCCTGAGTTTCCATCTCCCGCATGCACTTCCCTGCATTTAGAATAGGTACGTTCCACTACCGGAACTAGTTTTTCTTAGTTGCGACACTCATTTCCTCCTCTGTATCATAGCATTCATTTGTAAACAAAAAAAGACGGGCGGGAAGGGATTATTATCTTATATCGGCAATAGTTGTGTCACCTTTGAACAAAGCACAAAATTATTTGAGTCCATTCATCATCATAATTTTGGTATTAGAATGGCCTTAGGAAGCTAATCTCGTTAAAGAGTCTTCTCTACCGACTGGTTACTCTTCTAGTCCCTGTAGAGAATTTCATTGATGCCTCTTGCATCTTATGGTTTTATCATCAGGTCTATGCTGTCGGATTCCTCCATATGTATCATGCTCTTGTTCAAAGGAAGTCTATCAACCCGTGTCATCCACTCCTCAGAACTCTTGACTTTGCATGTCGTCCATACCCTTAGTTTGTCTCAGAATCACATGATTTCCACCAAATCATGAATCTCCTACTTTGTACCTCGTGCTGACTGATGAGAGATTCCTTAATACTCTCCTTTCAGTGGGTCTCTTTCCATCGAATTCAACCCATTTATTTTGGAAACGGGGCCTAGAGTCTTATGAATACCTTTAGGTTTGCAGTCATTAGTGGCAAGCTCTCTCTCCATCGAAAGTTGGGAATACATCAGTGTCTCCTGATTGATGGATTCTTCAAGTGTTCGACATCGACTCCTATATTCACACTTGTAAGAATGTACTTGGTGCCTTGATACCTACTTTCATAATCATTAGGTTGTCTCGCATTTGTTAATGATATACATCAATGACTGGTAATCAAATGATTTCTCATTGTGCTCGACCTCAACTCCTTTATTCACATGATGTAGACTTGCACCTTTGGTGGATTGTGTAGAAGACTTGAAGACATCACTATGTGGTTGCAGCTTTCCTGAGATGTTTCTTCCTTTTCATTGGACCAGTAACTATATGACTTCAGTGATCATGGGAGATCAAATTGTACTCCATGGTATACAAATATCCTCAGTTTGGTTTTTTGAGACTAGTTCTACTAAGACTTGTTCATGACTATGAAATATTTTGGCATGTAACCACATTTGTAATTTCCTATTCATTGCCACAGACACTTGTTTGGTATATTTTCCACATGGATCTGCAATGTAATTTTTGGTAGCCATGTATGCAAAGTCAGTGAAGAATGTAATAAGTAATCAAGTTCATCCAAGTGGTTCTCTACCACTCCACTTATGGGTTGTTTATAATGTATTTCAGACATCACATATTCTCCTTTGACCTCACACATTAGGGGGCATATGTTAGAGCAATATTTGCCTCACACTACTACATATGGGCCGATTATTCCATGAAAATTTTCCACACTTCTACTAGTTTCATATTTTTTTTAAACAGGGTGGGATTTTTGTCGCTATTGCCACGAAAGTTTGTCACAATATCAACAAAAATATTAATTTAAACTAGTTGGTATTTTCGTCTCTATAGTGACAAACTTTCGTGGCAATAGCGATGAAAATATTGCCTATCTCATTGGTCGGTGTTAATGGCTAGTTGACTATTTTATCTATATATACGTGACTTTAAAAGACTTTGTGACACAATTTCTATAGTTGCGACACTGTTCTTGGCTTTTGTTTGAGCTGTTTATTTTTTCCGTCACACACTGGTTGAACAAATCCAATTCTCGATCTACATAGCTCAGATTTTGAACTTGCAAGGTTAGTATTTTAATTTTTATCGATGTACTCATTTAACTTGTAATTTTTTTTTCAAATGTCCAAATTGCATTTAGCTTATTTTTTCCTTGATAATATATTTATATAATATGTGTAGTACCATATTTCATGTCTTTGGTTTTTGGATATAGTTAGTATATTCTATG
>WSFP011586072.1:0-10353 GCA_009831015.1 Picea engelmannii | reverse complement strand
AGTCCATGTATACAATGGTCACTTGGGATTTTTTTTTAATGCATTTTTTCTTGGAATGTATTTGTGTGAGAAAAATTAACTTCTAGGTTTTGGTAGTATGTTGTCATGTTTCTCTATCTTATGTTTCTCTTGTAATCAAGTGGATATTGTAAATTATCATGAGTAGATAAAATCTAGCTTATGATGTATATGGGAAGGGGTACCTATGTGTTATGATAAGTACATAATTGGATGCACTAAAATTTGTCTATGTTTTGTTATTGGTTGCTTATATGGTTAGAAATTTGCATCGGATAGGTAAAAACGACATGGAGTTGAAATGCATTGAAGGCTTGGTCAGCTAACAAATTGAAATGGGGAGGTATGTATATATGGTTAAGATACTATTGTATGATCTTATGTCTATAACATGAGCCTTTAGTAACTACATAAGAACTCGAGGAAAATTTATTTTCCAAGAGGGGTAGTATGTAATTCCCCTCCTTGCCTAGCTATTCTTTGAGAAGGATTAGGAGTGTTGTTCCAGAGTCTGTACTTAAGGCTAAAAAGTACAGGGTCTAGGCATCCAAAAGTCAGTAAAAGATAAAAAGGGGAAAAATCAACCTTCGGGAAAAAGGAAGCTAAGGATGATTTCTAAGTTGTCTCTGTCTCGCTTCCAAATGTTCCTGGATGATTATATTCCGTTCAATTGTGGCCCATGAACGTTAGAGTTCAACCTGGGTGATGGCGGTTTTAAGTATAGTGTCAAATAGGTTCAAAGTGATGTTGGTTTGATCCGATAGGCCAGGTTCAATGTTGGGCTATCTTGCAAAGGGGACAGTCATGGAGGAACAAAAAATGAAAAGAAAGTTCGAGGTTTAAAATGCCACTTCAATTTTTTCTTTAACTGTATAAAAGAGAACTTTTGAAATCCAATGTTAAAGATAGAAAACAAACCAAATGCCTTCTCCCGTAACTAAGTTAACTTTTTAAAGAATCATGTATGAAATGTGAGAAAACATTAAGCAGTCGACAATGCGAGGCTCCTATCAAGGGAGAATATCTCCTTGTAAACAGAAGGAGAAAAGGGCAAGAAGTAATCTAATGAAGAATAAAATATAGAGATCTAAAATGTTCACAGGTCTTGTACCTACTGATAGTCGATATAGAGGAAAAATTGCAAGCGATTAGAGGACTAAAAGTTGGTCACCACAGTAGAAGTTGCACTAAATTGTAGCTAAGAATTCATCATAAAAATATATGAGAAATGAAACTTAATATAAGATAACAGAGACAACAAAACCCATAACTCAGTCTTCACGGAATCAGGAATCTTTGGATTGCTTTGTATATAATTTTCAAAAGGAAGAAAGTCTCTATTACAATTGGCCAAGAAAGGTCCAACCTTTTTTTTCACTTCAAAATGCATATTTATACAAACTTCTAAACATTCAGATCTCAATCATTCCAGGAGTTTTTGGTTACAAAATGGGGAATTTAAGAGTTTCTCTTCTTTGTCTTTGTCCTCCTTCATCCGGGTAAAGCACCTTCCTTTCTTTACTCTTTGGGTTCTAAAAATAGAGAAGGTAGACACTTGTCATTATTTGGTACCGGAAACCTGCCCCTTCGTCTGCTTGGTGCAAGTGACACACCTCTCCACCAACTGGGCTATCAACCTTGAAGGCTTTGCTTGGTTGTTTGCCTCAAAAGTGTAATAATCCTTCGTTAACTGTGGTAGCCTTCCCACTACTTGTCGATCCTCAGTGATGATAAAACATAACTATACACTAGGTTTTATTAACCATTTATCCACTTGGACTATATCAGTCTGGATTATTTGTTATATTTCAGCCTGCTCTTTTTCCTCGTTCTCCTTGATATTGAGCAGGTGCTTGGCTATATCAATATGGCCCAGTGTCCCAGCGTTGCTTTCTCTGTCGAGATCCGACAAACTTTCACTTATCAAGCCAAAAGTTTCTTCACAAGAATTTCTCATTTCTTTAGCTTGTTCTCTGCTTTCTAATATATTGTGCTCCCACACCTTCAACAAGATATTTCCTCTAGTTTTCTCTAGGATGGAAATCCTAGAACTACTGACCATTTCTTTTTTCATCGTGGCTATAACAACCTCTTGAAAAGTGATCTGAGCCGCCCCAACTTCTCTTTCTCTCAAAGAAATGTCTTCCAATACTTGGTCAATTGTCTGGCAATGGTTTTGGATGGCCTCCACTTTAGAAAGTAAATATTGTTGAGCTACTGACACTCTTTTTTAGATTTCAATGGCTTGGGATTTGAATATCCTGATATCTATAACCTGGCTCTCGGCAGAATTCAACTTTACCTGTAACTGCCTGATCACTTCTTCTTGTTGGCTTACCTGAGCTTGGTTGGTCTGGGCCGACTGATGTATTTTCTCAAGATTGGATTTGATCCACTTGATTTCCCTTTGATTAGCTACTCTAGCTTCCTCTAGACCTGTGTTCACCTGATCTCTCGCATTTGCCTTTGTTGTAGCTAGTTTAGCCTCCAATGTTCTGATCAAACGGTTCTTTCACTTTATCTGTTATTTTAGAGATCCGACGAAAAATTGGTTGGCTGTAGAAAAAGCCCCCAATGTCCCTGCTATCTGGGTGGTGAATTCCTCCTTTTTCATGGCCTTCCCATCGGCTAGGATTTTAAATTTTTTGGATATTGTGCATGCTTCTCGGTAAATATCTTTCTTCACAACAACCTTTCTCTTCTTATCGAAGAAAAATTCATTTGAAGGAAACTCTTCTATAGTAATGGGTGTCAGTTCCTCGCCAAAAATCCACCCCACATCAGGGGCCCCCTTTGTGAACTGTAGGGGAGTGATAGAAGCAATGGGACTATCGATTTGCTTGGATGGTTTCTGTGGGATAACAATCGTGTCTGGCTTGCTCGATGCAGGAAATGGTGTGACACTTGCCCCTTGTGGGATTACTTCTACTTGGCTCTGGACTGAATTGCCTGGTGTAATTGCTTCTAGGCTTCCTTCCTCTAGGTTGGGGATCTCGGCTTCCTATTCCAGGTTCCCGATTTCTTCTATTTTTTCCCAATTTTCCTCTTGGTCAGGATCTGAATCTTTTGAACCCTCGGCTTCCGTTTGCTGCATATCTGTAGTCTGTGGGTTCTTACCCTATAAAACTAGGGGAAAACAACTCCACCAGTGTTCCTGAAACTTGAGAAGATTGGCCTTATCTCCAGGCGATAGGGCTTGAATCTGGCTTAGGACCTCGGCATAGGATCTCACACCTTGGAATATGTCGTCATGAGGCGAGTGGTCATGTTCGTATCTTTTCAGGCCACAAATCTCCATGTGATTACTCATGACCTTATGTGGGTCATGTTTCCTAAACTCAATGTGGACCAATTTAAATTCCTCCAAGGTCGTAGCCTTGGATTTGGCATGACAAAAATCTAATAAAGAATATGTATTAAAATGAATGGGGAAGGGTGGCCATACCTTCTTCGAAAAACCTTTAAGTTCTTTTCTTATGCCACTGAGCACGATTTACCTGGTGATTTAACGACATACCAGCTTATCTGGCACAAATAGTGGTAGAGCATATGGGGAAACAGAGGTGTCGAAAACCTTGATGTATGAAAATTCCACTTCTACATATCAGTCAACCACACTACTCAATTTGGCGGTGATGCTATCTGAAATCTTGGGAGTTGTGTTACTGAAGATGGAGACATGCATCAGTACCATTACCTAGTTAAAAATATTGTATATGAATTCTTTGGCCTTGTCCTCCCAAATTTTTGAATGATAGACATGAATAGGCTCAACATTAGATGGAGTCTATCTCCAGCTCATTAGAGGGAAAGGCATCATGAAACAAATAGCGTCCATGATGTAGGCGGACATGAAAAATGAAGTTGCTTTCCCACTTGCCTTCTGTGCTTGATATTCTGTAATTCGACAGGTTAGACTGTTTGACAACAATTTGGCCCAGTTGAATGAACAACTTTCAACGATTGTATAAATCATAGGCACCCACAGGAGGAGAAAATGTGTGGTGTCCTCCTTCCCATACAACCTACAAGCCATCATTGCTATATACCTGAATGACAACTCTAAAGAGGAGATTGAATAAATACCATTATAATCTGCCCTAAATTTTGCAAGGTGTGAAACCCAATCCTTGATCAGCTCGGGCAAGGTTATATCATATTGCTCGCATTCCTTCTCCTTGAAACCTTCCAAAAACTTGGCATTGTATGCGAAGTTTGGTGTGGGTGACAACTGATACATTGCCTATAAATGTTGCAGTCTAAAAGTCCCAATTGTCACCTTTTGTTCATTGATGATAATCCTGGTCAGAATATTCACATGGTCTAGCACCCATCTGATCATATCATAATAGGGAAGGAGCCGTGGCCTTGTCGCTATTTTTTTCATCTCTTCTTGAATGAAGATTTTGTATTTGGTGGCCAAATCATCCTTCTCATTATCGCTGGAATCATCTGAACAATTCACCGATTCAGACTGAAGAATTTCAGATATGTATGTCCAGGTTTTGACATTATTAATACTTCAGGGTGAAGTATCAGAAACAACATCTGAGCCCTTGTCTGAACTCTTGGCAGCTACCTTGGACTCTTTTCGTGGAGCCATGATATAAAAATCTGTGTTCAGATCTCCTGTAGTAATAATTGTGAACATAGAAAGAAGTTATCCCGATGAAAAAATAATTGCGCGCAAAATAGAAATAAAATTGAACAAATACAAGAAACTCCCTCGCTTTAATCTTTCAACTTTGTGTGAGTCCTCGCTGACAGAATGGTCAAATCATTTAATGGAAAGATTTAGGCGTGAAACGAGATCTTATTTTCCATTAACTCATCAAGATTCAAATCAATGTCATAAATGCTTAAAAGATTTGTGATAATAAGGAAAAAGTGGAAACATTCAAAAATCTCATTTGTAGGCTGCATACATTAAAGGTCCTTTAAGGCATTAATTAATTTGGTTAATTCCCTTAACTTTGTACTTTCAACCCTCGAAACCTCTTTTCGGTGTTCGCTATCTTGGATAATTTTGTTCCTAGTCTTGGAGTCCAAAATACCTGAAATCGTGATGGCGCGATCTAGTTAAAAAATCGTGATCTGACTTAAGCTCTTAACTCACCCATGTTTAGTTAATAAAAATCGTGACTTCGTGACTCAGGGATATGAAGGTATATCTTTTTGGGAGAGCGATCACCTAGTTGTGAAACCTCGACGATGATTAACTAGGGTTTAAAGTGACTTACCCCTGACACTAACCTGGGTAAACTTTTAAAACCATTTCATGACTTCACATATCGGAGTTTGGAAACATTGTGACTTATAACTCCTGAAGAGCGATAGCATGAGTTAATAAAAGTAATAAACTTTCTTAATGGTTAAGCGATGGTGACTTAGGACTATAGCGACCATCGCTACTTCGCATGTCGGGGTATTGAGGCCTTCGGAGGGTAAAGATCATAGATTAAAAGGCAGCCTGAAAACCAACTTTTGATTGTAAGAATTATATTTCAACCACTTGTAAAAGGTGGTTCCAACATAGGCTCCAACTAGGGATCATGTCTTCCTATGAGACGGGAAGAACAGTAGACCACGTGCCTGTATTGGGTAAATGGAGTCATTGGTTTCTTTCTGCGAAACTTGTTTTAGGAAGGGGATATAGAGGGAAAAACAGATTTCGTCTTTACCTCTGAAAAGATTTTCAACATTCAATTGCGTTCTAAACTTAGTTGCAGCCCTTTCGATGACTTTCTACTTCTTGATACTAAATTCAGGTCTGATTTAAAATAATCGAAATAGTCCTAGGAAATTCAACAGATCTTGTGGATTTTGTCTTGCATCAAACAAAGTAAATTTCATGCTTTTAATCTGGGGGGGGTCTTGTCTGAACTTGGGATGCAGATTCGGTTTAGAAAAGGATGGTTACCAGAGTAGAGTGAAAAATATGTATGATAGCCTTATAGATATCTTAGATATTTCTTCACTGCCAGCGAACCTGTTCAGTACCCCGATGAAGTTATCTGGCCCTTTTTACTGAATTTCCTTTCACCACTTCGAATCGTAATTATGCATTTATATGTTGAGACAAGGGAAATCATTTATGAATTTCCTTTCATCGTCTTCTTGGACTATATGGGGGCAATCAAATATGAATTTCATTTCACCATCTGTCTTATATTTTACTTTTTAAAACACGAAGTGGGGGAAATCAGTTTGTATAAAGCATACCAGGGATGATATCTGTGTAATATTCGTAGTGGAGGTCTATCAACTTGCTTTGATTACTCGGGACCAACCTTCTCTTAACTTTCAAAACACCTTATCCCATAGGGATAATGGGAAAAATTACTTCCAAGGGTCTTCCTTCGAGAAAGCCTCAATCCTTCGAATACTATTAAAAAACCTAGAAGAGTCAGGATCAACCTACGCATAGATTTATTTAGTAGGAGACTGAGGAGTTATGAGGGTTGGCTTTCTTTTTAAGAAATTTTTTCCAGCTTCCAAAGCTAAAACGTCACCTCTTCTTCCCCTGTATGAAACCCAGAAAGGTGTCTGGTTTTTAAGAAGGTAAATTTGGGGACAGAAAAAGGGCGATGGAGAAAGGCCTGGATTTCGAAAAATAGAGGTCATGGATTAAACCTGACTCTTGGAACCCTTTCTCGGAGACGCTTTACTCCCTCTGCTTATTTCAATTACCTCTTATCTTTATCCGGGTGAAACTTTTAGGACCCAGAGTAAGAAGTCATTCTTTTAATGACATATCAGGCGAAAACAACATACTTATGAGAGTGTCATGGCACTTTAGCGATACTTGTTTGAAAAACAGACATCTCTGGAACTCGTACCTTTGCCTTACCCCTTCGTTCTCTTCTAAAATAACGGAAATTTTTTTCTATCACCTGTTTTTGGCGAATTGATTCTCTGATATATGACCATCTGTTTATTCCTTTCTCTTGTTTGGGATACAAGTCGGGATCCTGCAAGGGAACAACACGAAGAATATCAGGGCTATAAAGGAATTGAATGCATTGAAAATTTCGTATTCCTACTTCTAGAAAAAAACACTGACCTATTTTATTTGTGATGAAATTAGACTTACCAAAGAAAAATTGAAAATAAAAAACAAACACAAACCGGTATATACAGTGGAAATTTTGGAAACCATTTATTGCATATAGTGTTTTAAATAATGCCCGTTGACAGGGGCGTTGAGGATTTTACCGTCCAAATTCTCTAATAGAAACAAATTTTTCCCTTCAAGAGTTGTGACTTGGAATGGTCCGTACCAGATATGATCAAATTTACCATGTTTTTTCGAGTCTTACTTCCTAGCATCCCATTTCAAAACCAAATTACTGGGGAGAAATTCTCTATCCTTGGCCTTACGATTGAATAACGCTTTCATGTTGTCCTGGTATTTCTGCAGCCTTTCGTCCACCTCAGCCCTGTGCTGTTGAACTTCAATCAGCTGGTTTATTCTTCTCGTGACATGATTTGGTTCTTCTTTCTCATCTTTCCATAGTTTCATTACGGGAAGCACTATATTTATAGGTAATACTGCATCGATCCCGTATACCATTTGGAAAGGAGAAGTTCTGACATATTTTTTTGTACCTATCCGATTTTCCCACAAAGCGTATTTCAAATGCACATGCTCAACACTTTCTTAATTATAGAGATTAGACTCTTGTTTGAAGACTCGCCTAGACCATTTCCTTGGGGGTAATATTCCATGGAATGACTGAGCACGATATTGTACTTTTGGCAAAAGCTGACCATAGCCATAGATTTAAATGCCTGGGCGTTATTTGTGACTATCTTTTGGGGGCAACTGAATCTAAAGAAAATGTTCTCTTCTAGGAAATCCATTACCACTGAATCCATATTCTTTCTAGTTGGAATAGCCTCCACCCATTTGGTGAAGTAATCTGTAGCAGTCAGGATCCATTTATGTTGAGCGCTAGAATGAGGGTTAATTTTGCCTATAAAATCTAGTCCCCATTGTTGAAAAGGGGCTTCCATTTTGACCGGCACCAACGGTAGTGTTGGGAGTTTGTGCTTGCCTGCAAACAATTGGCAAGGGTTACAGGCTCTGATTTTGGTGTTGACGTATGGGAATAATTTGGGCTAATAATATTCTGCCCTCAGGATCTTATAAGTCATTGCCCTCTAGGAGTGATTTCCTCCACACACTCCTTCATGAAATTCGTTTATGGCCTTCTCTGTTTCTGATTCAACTAAACAAACCAACAGGAAACCTAGTGGGCCTTTCCAATACAATTGGATTTCGGATATACAGTACTTCACCGCATGCAACTTTAGCGTCCTAGCTTTAGATGGGGATAAGTCACTTGGGCATTACAAGGTCAGTAGGTAGGACACTATATATTTATACCAATTTGATGAGGAAAAATTCTCTTCAATTCTGATGGTAGTTATTTGTTCATCGAGCTCGTTCATGTCCATGCACTCTTCACATCCCTATAGACCATTTATCCCGAGGGCTCTGAAATTGGATTCGGTTAAGACCTTAGCCAAACCTTGTCCCTTTACTAGTCTCGTCGGTTTTATCTCCAAGTCGAATTCTTGAATTTTAGCAAGCTACCATCCCCTTTTCCCATCACTTTCAGACTAAACCAAAATGTCTTTTACAGAACTGGTGGGTATGTACACAATTACCTTTGAATGTAACACATAGGTTCTGAAAGACTTTAACGCCTTCACCATAGCATACACTTTCTTTTCCATTATATCGTATCTGAGTTCAACGTCTCTAAGACTTTTGCTAAAAAAGGCTATTGTTTGCTCGAAACCTTCTTCATTTTTATGGAGGAGTACCGTGGCAAGTGTGTGTTGAATGTTCGGAGGCGAACGAGAAAATTAGAAAATCCTTTAGATAATCATGGCTTGCCAGTACAGGTGCCTCGCTTATAACCTTATTGATGCGTGCAAATGATTCTTTGGCTTATGCTGTCCATTTCACTTCACTGTTCTTCTTTAGCATATCTGTGATCAACTTCATGATTTCAGCAAATTTTGGGATAAATCTCCTCAAAAAAATTAATTTTCCTAAGAATGACTGAATCTCTTTCACATTTATAAGGATATTTATTGTGTCTATAGCTTCAACTCTTTTAGGATCAATTTTAATTCCATCTCGAGACACAATATGGCCCAAGAGTTTACTTTCTTGCATAGAAAAGTGAGACTTTTGGGGGTTTAAGGAAAAACCAAACCTGCAACATTTCTCAAACGTCTGCTTGAGATGTATCAGATGATATTCATCAGATTTAGAAAAAACGGTCAAATAATCAAGATAGATAACCACGAATTTGTCCCTTTCGCTGATGAAAGTGATATCCATAGCATGTTGGAAAGTAGCACCTGCATTCATTAAACCAAAAGGCATATTGTCATACATAAATGTACCCTAGGGGGTGGTGAAGGCTATTTTTTCTTTATCGTGCTCATTGACAGCGATTTGATTGTACCCGGAAAAATTGTCGATCATTGACATCCTATTTTCCCCAACTACTTTTTCTAAAATGTGATCCATTTTGGGTAGGGGGTAATTATCTTTGAGGGAGGATTTATTTAGATCTCTAAAATAAACACACAATCTGATCTCCCCAGTTTCTTTTCTAACCAGGACCAGGTTTGCTACCCAGTCGGAGTATCTCAGTGGTACAATGATTTTTGTGTCTGGGAGCTTCTTGACTTCTCTTTCGACCACGGGAAATAAAATAGGATTGATTTGTCTGAGTTTTTGTATAAAAGGTTTGACACCAGGCTTTAGGGGTATCTTGTGTTCAATCACAATGGTGTCATGGGTCTTCAGCTCTTCATACGACCAAGAGATAACATCTTTATACTACTCGAGTAGATTAGCATATTTAATTTTTGTTTGAGGAGGGAGATACCTTGATATTTTTACTATCCTAGGCTCCTCTTTGGTTCCTATGTCGCAGTATTCAACCTCTTCTGGTTGGGGTTGAAAATTAGATTTTAAGGGAATATCATTTTGGTCGAACAGTCTCTCCAAAGGGATTAGTCCCTTTGGAATCTGATTGTTCTTTAAAAATAACATGTGATGATTAGCGATCTTTTCCTGGAACCCCTGAGGATCCTCTCCCTCTTTGATGATCCATGTGTGGTCGTTTTGGTTTTCTTGGTTGATGTGAGTTTCGGCGAAGTCGTCCACCATTTCAAGGAACTTCCTGATTTGTTCGTCATCCTCAAACACTTGCCAGTGTTGGATGTTGTCTGGTATGGAAGGTCTATTCCTCACCTCTATGTGGTACCTTAGTTTGAAAGTTGTAGGGGGGGCAAACGTTGAGGCTT
>WSFP011586069.1:0-10353 GCA_009831015.1 Picea engelmannii | reverse complement strand
TAAAATAATATATTTTATTAAGGATCTGAAAATGCAAAATAAAACCTATAAACAAAACTTATTAGATATATTATCTTGTCTTTATTATTCTCTTAACTAACTTTCGATGATGATATACTCCAGTATGAAAATGGGATGATGATAGTTTCTTGTTTAGAGAATTAATTGGTTTACTTACTTTACTTTAAAATAAAGTGAATGTTTGATATTTAAATTTTCATTATACAAAGGTTGTGATTATCTAACCTTTTCATTGTTGAATGTTGTTTGGTTCTACATTCTATTTAAATCTCATGTTAGTTTATGCAATCCATCATCGCGTTGTTCCACCAAATTAACGGAAACAGAAGAAGGTGACAGATTATGATGTCATTGTCAAAAATGACAATCCGCCATCTTCCCTGTCGAATGAAAACCAGGAAAGGTGGCGCATTCGAGTCTATGCAACATTGTTCTAGGAAACCAAGACAGACAAAGGAAATAGACTGAATATTAAAGACATAACTATAAAACTTCTTTGTTACAGTGCAAGGAGTCGAGCTAAGAATGCTTGTGATAGACAAACCAAATAAATTACCCATTTGTGTCTGAGGTCGTGTCGCTCGGGTCACCACTGAGGGGGTCGTTCCTGGGATGGATCATGAATGGCCTGACACAAGTAGGACACCTCTGGGTTGCTGGTGACTTCGAGTAGGCCTTGTACAACATGTCAATTCTCTAATGGATGAGGGTGTCTCAGTGAATTTGATCAACAATATGTCTTATGAGCTCAAAAATGAGTAGTAACTACTCCTGATGGAAGAAGGGAGGTGGTTCCTCGTTGAAATCCAACAGTGTTCAGAGTGGTGGTGGCGCCAAGACTGGGCCACCCTTGTTATCTGAAGAGATGAGGAGAAAAAGCATGGATGGTCACAACACAGATGCTTTATTTTTAGGAGGGCATACCCAAGACAAGAAACTTAGTAGGCCTTTGGGGTGGAGATCTTAATCTACAGGTACATCTAAGTCTCCAGGAAAATATTTGAGGAAATGATGCAAGTGTGGTAAAATAGGTCATTATAAGAAAGAATGCAAGTCTAAGAAGGTTGAAAAACCAAAGGGATCTGATAGTATCTCTTCCACAGAGCCGAAAACCTCCACTGAAGAAGGAGGTGATGTTTACCTAGAATCTACAAGTACACATGAAGACCTTGATGTATGGTTGATCGACTCAGGCGTGTCATACCATATGACTCCTCAAAAGGAGTGGTTCCCTGAATATGAAAAATATGATGGTGGTGACGTATTCCTAGGAGATGAATCGACAACAAACATTTTTGGACGTGGAAGGGTTAAGTTGTTGCTAAAATATGGAAGGATTAGAACTCTCCCTAGGGTTCTGCACATTCCAAAACTAGCCAAGATACTAATATCTATAAGCAAGATTGATGATGCACAAGTGGATACTATATTTGGAAACAACACTTGCAAGATGGTATGAGGAGAAATGGTGTTGATGCGGGTAGTTCGATGTGGAACTTTGTACAAGTTGTTTTGAAGTACTTATACTAATGGGTGTAACAGTTTTGTTGTCCTTGACCAAACAAATAAAGAAGACAAGATCAATATTGTCCCTGAAAAGAAGACCATGTTGTGCCATCAAAGACTGGGACGTATTGGAGAAAAGGGACTTCGAACACTACACGGTAAAGGTATGGTTCAAGGTATGTTTAATTGTAGTTTGGATTTTGATTTCTATGAACATTGGATATATGGTAAACAGAATAGAGTAAGGCTCCCATCTGGTGCTACAAGAGAAAAGGGGGTCTTAGAGTTGATACACAGTGATGTGTTTGGACCTATTCTTGGTCTATCCCTAGGTTAATCTGTGTATTATGTTTCATTCATAGATGATTTTTCAAGGAACACATGGATTTATTTTCTTAGAAATAAATCTGAGGTATTTTATAAATTTAAAGAGTTTAAGGCTCTGGTAGAAAATCATACAAAGAAGAAAATAAAGGTATTTAGAACAAATAATGGTGGAGAATTCTACAGAAATGAATTCGAAGAATTCTGTAAGAAGTGTGGTATAACAAGGAAGAAGACTACTCCATACACTCCTCAGCAGAATGGAGTTGGAGAAAGGATGAATAGGAGATTGATGGAAAAATCAAGGAGCATGCTCAGCGGTGCCCGATTAGGACAAGAATTTTTGGCAGAGGTAGTGGATAGAACATGTTACCTAGTCAATCAATTGCCATCATCAGTGTTGGGAGATAAAACTTCACACAAGGTATGGTCTGGAAAGAAACCCTCTCCTCAACATCTTAGAGTGTTTTATTTTTATGCTTATGTACATGTTCCAAAGTAAAATAGGAGTAAGTTGGATAAAATGCCTGAAAAGTGTATCTTTATTGGTTATAAAGATGGTGTGAAAGGTTATAAACTTTAGAACCCAGAAACCAAGAAGACTATTTATAATCGAGATGTTGTGTTCAGAGAGGTAAAAGATGTGTCCAAACAAGAATTCCTACCAATTCAAGATGAACCTGAGAAAATAGAGCTTGATTTGGATGATGCAAAATCTGAATCATCTGAAGAAGAGGAAGAAGAAGAAGAAGAAGAAGAAGAAGAACCTCATACCCCAGTATTGAGGAGATCAGTGAGAGATAAAAGGCAAACAAAAAGGTATAATCCACTTGATTTCTGTTCAAATTTTTCTTTATCTATTACTGATGATGATCCCAGAACTGTTAGGGAAGTAGTGAATTTAGAGGATAGTAAACTCTGGAAGAAGGCCATGGTTGAAGAAATGGATGCCTTGGATAAGAATGAGGCATGGGATATTTTTGAGTTGCCAGTTGGAAGAAAATATGTTGGTAGCAAATGATTGTTTAAGAAGAAGTTCAATGCACAAGGTAAAGTGGAGAAATACAAAGCTTAGTTAGTAGCAAAAGGTTATTCCTAGGTAGAGGGAATTGACTTTGGTGATATTTTTTTTCATGTTGCTAAGTTAACTTCTATTAGATTTCTTTTATCTATTTCTATTTCTTTTGATGTTGAATTGGAACAGATGGATGTGAAGACAACATTCCTACATGGGGATCTGGAAGAAGAAATCTAGATGAAGTAGCTAGAAGGCTTTGTATTGAAGGGAAATAAATATTTGGTCTGTACGCTAAATAAGTTACTATATGGTCCGAAGCAATCACCTAGGATGTGGTAAAAAAAAATTGACACATACATCCTTGGATTGGGATTTGTAAGAAGAAGGGATGATCACTGTGTATATTCTAAGCAGATTGGTAATCACTTCATTTATTTAGTGTTGTATGTTGATGACATGTTCTTGGTAGGAAATAACATGGATGTTGTCAAGGAGGTGAAATCACAACTATCCTCCAAATTTGACATGAAGGATATCGGTGTTGCTAACTTCATTAGGGGAATGGAGATTAAAAGAGATCCTGCAAACATAAAACTCTGGTTGAATCAGAGAAAATATCTTGAGACGATATTGCAGAGGTTTAATATGCATGGAGGTAAACCGATCAAGGTTTGTATTTCTATAGGTGTAAAGTTATCTGCAGATCAACATCCCAAGACACATAAAGAGGAGGAGGACATGTCCCATGTTTCATATGCCAGTGTAGTTGGTAGTTTGATGTATGCAATGGTCTGACTAGACCGGACATTACACATGCAGTGAGCGATTTGAGTAGGTATATGTCAAAACCAGGGAAGGAGCATTGGACAACAATAAATAGGGTCTTGAGGTATCTTTGTGGCCTCGCCAATTATGGATTGTGCTACCAAGGAAGACCAGGATTGGACAAAGTGGTGGACATACATGGATTTGTTGATGCAGACTAGGTTGGAGATCTGGATCGCAGAAGATCTATAAGTGGGTATGTGTTTAACCTATTTGGAGGAGAAATCAATTGGATGAACAAAAGATAGGTTGTAGTGGCACTCTCAACTAAAGAAGCTGAATACATGGCAGCCACTCATGCAAGCAAGGAAGCAGTATGGTTACAAAGATTGTGTTTAGGTATTGGGTTGGTACAACAAACAATGAGATTAGATTGTGACAGTCAGAGTGCTATCTTCCTGCCAAAGAACCCATCTTATCATTCGACTACAAAGCATATTGATGTTTAGTAGCACCTTGTGAGAGACATCGTTGAGGAAAAGAAGGTGTTGCTCGAAAAGGTTGACACTTTGAAAAATGTTGCAGATTCATTAACAAAGTCTGTGATCATAGAAAATTTCTCCTGGTGTAGAGTAACAATGGGCATTGTTGTCCTCAATTGTTGACTATATAATCCCCTATACCCATAGATGCAAAGAAAACAATGTAACGACCTCCTCGTTACGACAACAACTCTGATAATAGGTGCAATGTTTTTTTTTTTTGTTTAAGGTGTGTGCATGCGTGTAGAAGTAACAGACACTCTAGACTCTACATCGCCACTTGATGACCAACAAGACGCAACCACGATGACCACAACAAGAGGAAATTAGGCACACAACTGCAAGCATTAAATGACCATAGACCCAAGGAAGAATCCATCATGGTAGATTACTATTTCTGCACAGGAAAGCAGGGCGTTTAATCTTAATTCTCTGCTCCGGGGAGAGAGAAGGTCAGATAGGCTCCTGGCCGACTGCTCGGGAAGAAACTAGCAACCTCCATCAGGTGTGTCACAAGAGTGGAAACCCTGCCTTTAAAGGGCCCAAGACTCTTGATATGGCACTGAATTCTTTACACAGGAAAAATCACACACACAGAAACCCCTGGAAAAAAAATGGAAAATTACAACGAACCACGACAAAAGTAAAACTGACACATAATCAAGGTCAGGAACTCCAAGACACATAATCAATGCTCAAGCCTAGGTTCCCATCGATTTTAACCATTTAAGGTCTCAGGGCTGGCAACTGTTCTGAGGAACACGGAGGTGTCTACATCCCACCCACCACAAGCAGACCAAGCAATGCAAGACGATCAAGTACAACAAATCAATGGACAACTAGGACCTCTATGGAAAACGCAAATCAGATGGACTCCGACATCGACCAACATTATTGAGACTCCATGACATTAATTACAGACCAATTATTCCAATTGATTTCCACTAAACGACGAGATACCACCCTAGTCTTAATAATGTGCATTAATTAATTTACCATAACATAATCATATCATCGCCTTCTATATCACATTATTACTGCAACTAAACTAATGATGTCGTTACCCTTGTGGTGACTAACAACAATGGAACCATTAGGAACCTGTCCATAATAACCACGTATTTTCTTTTATCAAAGATAGCATTGTAAATTGAGCTATGGATTTCTTTTCATTACAACATTATAATAAAATAAACGCGATTAACTTGTTAAATTCGAAACATGGGGAACATATGGCAGATTGAATTTTAAATATTTTCTTCATTGCAACTCATCCTTTATTCAGCTGAAAGTCATATTCTTTAAATAAATAGCATTGTTCTTAAATGTAACGCCCCTAAACTGATAAATGATTAAAGATTATTAAGCAAGATTTAATTAAGGAAGAATTACAGTTAATAAAATAACATTGATTGCAGACTACATTCAATGATCTGATAAACCAATTTAAAAGACAGTCAGTAAGAATGGATATAACAACAGAGTTACGTACGCACAGGGTTGCGTATGCAGGGTGCGGGAGCCCATAAATCCCGAGGCAATAAAATTTATTGGGGGACGAAGGTCGAAGGATGTGTGGAGGGGGTTGGTGGTAGAGTTACTGCGTGAGGTGGCAGGGAGGAATAAGGGACGGGAAGAGGGGGATCTGCAGTCCATTCGGCGGGGGATGGATGCTGCGGGGCTGTGAGCTCAGGACCACTGTATTTGCCGGAAGCAGAGAGATTCTGCATACTATGGTATTTGGATGTGAACTATTGTGCTGGGTGAGAAGAAGGCCTCTGGACTCTATGTTTGGCGATGAACTGTTGTATTCTGTGGTGAGCAGAGAGTTCTGCACCACTGTATCTACTGTGAGTAGCAATTTTCTGTACACTACTATATTGGCTGTGAGCCTATGGTATTTTGTGGACTATTGGCTTGCTGTAAGCAAGGAACAGAGTGTTCTGAACTGTGGCTTGATCTAGGGAGGCACCGAGTTGCTGAAGGTTTTGGGCACGGAGGGCCAGGATATCTCTAGATATCCTGGAGCTAGGTAGTTTTCCTAGTTGACAGGGAGGACAATAGTTTTGGGCAGTTATTTGATTGTTTGTGGTAGGGTTAATCTGTGTATCAGCAGGAGAAGAGGCAGCAAGGCAGCAGAAATTAGCATCAGTATCAGGTATTTGTCAAGTTATGCATTTATCTTATTTTTACCAGAAAGTTATCACCCTGTGATAAATCTAAATTACCAAAATTGCTATTGAGAAAATAAATATATGCTGTGAATCGTTATCTCCATTTAGAAAATGAATTGTTTATGAAATTAAATTAATGCTTAGAATGATATGGGCATTACATATGGTATCAAAGCGTCTTAGTTCGAAATCTGGGGCCTAAGGGCCGAAACCTGGAGTGTTAACTCTAGCCATGCTTAATCTGTAAGAGATACACGTTCAGTGGACTAAATGTGACTAATACATGATACAGTATGGTATCCAAGCTATTGAGCATGAAAAAGAGAAGTCATAACTTAATTTTATTGAGCAATTTTGTTAATGAAGTTTCGGGTAGAATAGATACCTGGAACCAACAAAAATGTCAAGGGAAATTTGGCAAACTTGTATCGCACAGGAACAGTGTAAACTAGTTGCCTGTGTTAGCCTCGATGATTTTAATAATGTAAAAAATTCAAAGAACTATAGACCCATATAAAATTCAACCATGCCAAGAAAGAAATTTGTACATTGCATGGAGTTTCATGAAATTGATCATTATCCCAAAGGGAACTGTCTATTACACGAGAGAACAAATCTGCGTCGTCAGATCTTGGGCGAAATCCCGTCAGCCGTTAGATCTAGAAAAGTTGCACGGGGTTTAAGCCCTAGCATGCACAGGAGGAGTCATCGGGAAAATCTGAGTCATCAGAATTTTGGGAAGTCAGAGAATCGAGACCTTGTCGTTCTCGAAATCCCGAGAATGGATCCTGGCTGTTGATCTCGGCAGGACACTTGTCAGCGTTTTGGGAGGCGCTGGGATTTTACCATCGTGGATTTCAGGAGTGTAGAAACCTTGTGTTTAGAAATCGCGATTCGCAATTTTTCGATAGAATCACAGCCATCCAAACAACAGGGACACGTGGCTGAAGATCCCGAGGAGTCGGAGATCGGGAAATCGGGGTTTCTGAGGACAAGAGACTCGAGCATGTTGAAATCACGATACGCGATTTCCTGATGGGATCTGGACCGTCCATTGGGGAGGACACGTGGCGGGGATCAGCGCCATCGGCATTGGTGCATCGGGAAAATCGGCGTTTCCGTGGACAAGAGATCGGGAAATATCAGTTGAAAACCCCGATGAGATCTGAGCCGTCCATCAAACGGGACAGGTGTCAGGGATCGGGCGAAAGTCGCAGATCGGGATATCAAAGTTTTCGAGGGTAAAGAAATGGTGCAACAGGAAATCGCGATCCGCGATTTCCCGATGAGATCCGAGCCATTCATCTCGTGGACGCGTGTTAGAGGATCCCGAGGAGTCGAGGTTCGGCATATCAGAGTTTCCAAAGTTGTGAAACTCATACATGATGAAATCGGGATTCGCGATTTTCCGACACGGTCGGAGTTGTTCGATTGGAGGGACACGTGTCGGTGGATCTGAAAGCGTCGGGATTTCGGGATTTTTGCATACATTGGAATTGTTGTGTTGGAAATCGCGATTTCGCGATACCCGATAGAGCCCACACGTACCATCGCGAATCGGGATATCGGAGGTCCCGGGAGCGAGAGTTTTATACCTTGCAGAATCACGAAACGCGATTTCCCGATGAGCCAAGGGACAAGGGGGCCCACAGTAGGGTCAACATAGGACAGGTGGCAGATTGCATCGCGTATCGGGATATCGCAAGTTTCATGGACAAGGAGTCCATGCGCTACGATATCACGAACCCCGAAAACCCGATGTAATTAACATAACTCTTAACCCTCATTAAATGAACTAATTATGGAATGTTTAATTAAGACTTAATCGTATCGGGGATAGCGGATCCCGTGGACGGAGGTACCAGGGTGTTGAAAATGCCAAAATTTCGAAGGGAATAGGACTACAGTCATATAGGCACAGGACATATGGATCTCGGTACAACCGAAAGAGCTAATACGCAAGGAAGAGGCGTATCGGGTATCGACATATCCGAAAATCGGGAATCCTGAGGACTTGCGCACATTGACGCCGCAAACGCCGAAATCTCGATAAGGTGACTAAGACCACGGTCTTGTGAGCATGGTCATATAAACCAAGGTGTAGCCAGTGGGGGCTAGCCCATAGAAATTGAGCCATCGTGAATCGGGGATTGGAGAGGTAAGGGGATCGTGACAGCGAAAAGTCCGAAACTCCGAACTCCGATATAGGGTCGGGGATAAGTCACGGTAGGCGCAGAGGCCGTGAGGAGCATGTGGAGCCTATGCATGCTCGAATCCTTGAGTGCTCGTCTAGTCATTTTATTTTATTTGTAAATTGTTAGAAATATTATAAAATAGATTAAATTATTTAGCATAAATAAATTATATATATATAGGAATGAGTTAGTATAAAGTTAAAATGGATTAAGTTAATGTAAATAATAATTTTAATTCAACTATGTTATTAAAGTGTAAGGTTAGCCTACCTTAAAGTTTGATGTTGACCAAGCTTAGATGCTTAATCCTAACCCAAAACTGAGCCAATTCCCCTTATGGAGTAATGTCTGTTTACAAACAAGTAAAGAAAACTTACGCCTAACCCTATTTCTAAGTTTAGTAGCACCAATTTGGAACGTCCTGGAACTCACCCTGATAACTTTGGGGGATGCAGGTTAAGTCATACTAAATGGCTAGGACTCGAAGGGGTCGTGGTAGGGGAGCGTCATCACGAGCGCCATCAACCCCACCACCACCAACGCCGCCGACACCACCAGCACCACCACCACCATTGCCCGAACTAGCTCTCATACTACGCTCGTTAGAAGATATTAACGAGACTCTAAAGGGGTGCCAACCAGTGGGGAATGAAGGGGAACACCCACCATCTGGAACGGGTAATCCAGAAGCATCAAGGAGTTCAGGGGGAGGACTTCCACCTGAAGACATCACACGAGAATTGCAGAAAATCAAACTTCCAGAGTTTGTCGGGGGTCGCTCCAGTGAACGTGCGGAAGCATGGTTGGAAGGCATGACCAAGTGTTTTGCCTTAAGGGACTATGCGTCCAATTCAAGGGCAAAGATTGCAATTTTCTAGTTAAGAGATAGCTCTTTGAACTGGTGGGGCAACTTAGAAAGACAACTGCACCTCACCCCAGACACGGTGTCTTGGGAACTCTTCAAGGAAAGGTTTCGAAGGAAGTATCTACCAGCATACTACGAGGAACAACAAGTAGGGGCATTTCATGCCTTAATACAAGGGAATAGAACTATGGAAGAATACGAGATCAGGTTTATGGAACTGGTTAAATATGTTTCGTATTTGGACACTAACCAACTACAAGCAGAGCGCTTCGTTTATGGATTGAACCCAAAGATAGAATCTATGGTGCGAATGTGGAAACCGTCTTCTATGGCGGAGGCGGTAGAGAGTGCACGTTACGCAGAAGAACACATAAACCTAACAGGGGGTACAAGATCGACATTTCCGCATCGCCCTGGATTCGTAGGAAAGACTCCGAGGAAATTTTCTAGGGGAGGGGGCTCAAGGCCACCACCTTATAGTAACAGAGACGTGCCAAGGACAGTAGCTGCAGGGGTTTCAATGGCAGCTAGTGCAGCATCTCGTTCATCGCAAACGGTGCAGACAGGTCCACAACCATCTCGGGGAGCAACTAGTAGAGGCAGAGGTTCCAGGGGAAGGAACTCATTTCAAGGACAGACACGTGGCAATGCACTGATTCCACCTGGTGCCACCTGTTGGGGGTGCGGGGGACCCCGTTACCAGCGTGACTGCCCAGAGTTTCGACCAGGGTTCATACATAATGAAGGAAAGGCACCGATGGGGAAAGAAAGTAGCAGCCACCACATTTACGCAGCGGTTGATAACCGCCAGGCTGAACATCAATCCACCATAGTGGAGTCGTCAGGTAAGCTTAATTATGTTACTGTCAAGATTTTGTTTGATTCTGGTGCGACAGATAGTTTCATTTCACCATCTGCATTAGAAAAGAGTGGGATGGCAGCC
>WSFP011586054.1:0-10354 GCA_009831015.1 Picea engelmannii | reverse complement strand
TCCCAAGGTCAAACACCCCCACACTCTCCTTTCCATGGAAGCAGGGGGGAAACTTCTTCTCAAGGGGGAAGTACAAACCCACCTAGTCCCCCTCAAAGGTCAGGTATGCAAAAAACTCACACTATGGTTGGAACTAATCCTTCGCCACCACCTCAGATGCCATACTTGGCTTCCCTCAACATATTGGATCTGACTAAACTCACCAATGATCCTATATTGCACAACCCCACATGGCCAGCAATGCCTACCAAACTGTCTTCAGACATCCCCAAGTTTGAAGGAAAATCGAGAGACGATCCTCCCAACCATATCATGACCTTTCACTAATGGTTCTCTTCAAACAACATCACGGACGATTCCATCCAATTAGGTTATTTCAACATACACTCACTGGCCCATCAGCTAAGTGGTATGTAGAAGAAAAATCGGGGTCCCACGTGACCTTTGAATCCTTGGCCAAATCATTCTTGAACTTTTTTCAACTACCAATTCGTCATGACAATGGCCTCGAACTACTCTCGGAATTTAAACAAACCTCTGCCATGCACATCGCTGACCACATTCACGAATGGCATCAAGGACGTAGTCTCTGCAAAGTTGAAGCTGCTCCACATCAATGTCTCAATTGGTTCCTCAAATCACTTGTTTCCCTCCTTATGTGTCCACCACCTTCCCCCAGTCTGAAGAATAATCCATTAGCAAGGCCCAAAAATTCGAACTCATTTACTCACAGTCAGGGTACTTGTATACAGTACTACCTGACGCCCCGAGACCCATTCCATTCGGCCAGGACAAACCTGGGATGTCTCAATCAGCAGATGGATTGATTGGTACCACTACACACCACAATTCATATCCCCAACAACCACCAATGTATGGAACCCCTCAATATCCACCCGCATATGGTGGACCCCCTTATTATAATTCCCCCCATTATCCACAACCCTACCCCCTGACCTTTCCTCTGCCCACTAGCGGACCACCACCCGCACCCAAAATACGCCTCGTAGCTCAACCTAATTCTGGTACACCCTCCACCTCTGCTTACACTCTACGCACTAGTGAAACCACCATGCCTTCCTATGCATCCTACGGACTGTTACCACAACATAATCCGTACTTTCCTTTTCCTGATCCCCCCCAGCCTATTCCTTCACCAAAAGGACAACCACATGGTGGGGTTAACTTTGTTAAACCATCTCCCATTCAACAATACCAAAATCTTGAACAACTAAATATGGTTAATCCATCCCATCAGTCGAACAATGCCAGAAAGAAAGGGAAAAACTGAAACAATAATAATCTCGGACCAGGAGGAAACCAGAACCAACCTGCAGAGAGCAACCAGAACCAGGGGAACCAGAACGCTCAAGGGGGAAATAACAACAAACGCCAAGGAAAGAACAACAACAATATTCGAACAAACTCCCCTTGTGCCCTTTGCGGTGAGTATGGCCATTATACTCACCATTGCCCCCAAATCGCAGACTTCAAACGGATGAAAGAATCTGGTAATGGACCACATCCGCCAGCCCCGCCTAACCCCCAGCAGGCCCTGCAATAATATGTGAAACACCCACCCCCGATCGTGTTGCAAAACCCCATACCACATCAAGGGGTGATGAACACCCAACAAGAGATGCACCCTACCCCACCACGGGCAGGACCATATCACAACCCAGGCACTTCAGCAAATCGAACTATCCTCCTCACTAGTGAGGAAGATGTCCTTCTACAAACACGCAGTCATCAATAAAGCGCACCCTCTGACCCGACTCCCACTACCTCGGAGGCCACCCTAATCACGACTAGCCCACCTTTGATGATTTTGCGCCCTAATACTGAGACACCTCTTCACATCCCTCGCATCCCATTGCAAAGGAATGTCCATAACCCTCAAGCTAGGGCAGCCCACAATTATAGTTTGGTCGATGACTTGGCCCAATCCCCCGCTGCCATGTCAGTCTTAGAAGTCCTTCAAACCTGTCCTACTCAACGGAAGTCATTACTTTCCACCCTGGGGGCACTTGACCCTGTCGATACTCGACTCATCACATTTGATATCGACAGTGGAGAACCCCATCTCCCCGCTCTTGTCGCTTTTCAAATACCAGTTAAAATCCAGAAAATGACCGCCCATCACTGCATCATTGATGAGGGTGCATCCACATGCATCATGTCCAAAACCGTTTGGTAGAAACTTGGCTCTCCAGAGCTAATACCATCCGCTATTACTCTGATAGCTTACAACGAACAACCCTCGTCTCCCAAGGGGCTCTTCCAAAATGTCCCCGTCAAACTTGGGGGCAAAACCATCCTTATAGACATTTAGGTTATCGATGCCCCACTCAACTATAATAATTTGTTTGGTCATAGATACATGTATGCTATGAAGGCAGTCGCCTCTTCCGTGTTAAGAACCATGATGTTTCCCCATAATGGAAATATCATTACCATTGATTAGGTATCACATTATGAGCCTAATCCTTCATCCAACCTCGACAATATCCTCATGTTTGTCCACACTAATCCAAACGCCTATCCACTCATCGAGATGGGCCCCAGAATTTTTAAGGACCCATCCTTACTAGGGACATACCACAGAGCACCATCGCTCATCCATCCTTCCGCACAAGTATGTGTCGTCTCCACCAAAGGAACAACCACTGAAGATACTCTTCCTCCCACCGAGCCCCCTTTCATCCCTGATGTCCCACTAGTCACAAAAATCCTTCCTCAGGAATCTCCTAGACCTTTTTCAGCTCTACCTGTTCCTGATCTTCCCCTCCCCCAAGGCCATATCCCGGTTTGGAAAACAGTCCCCCAAGCCATTACCCAAATCCCTTTCTTTTATCCCCCACCGGGTGTACAAGCTTTCCAAGTAGCTGCAACACTCACCCTTCCTAACATGGTGTTAGCAATCCTAGTATGGTATCTACATCCACCTGAGATGGTCCCTCAACCATCCCTCCCTCCCCAAACAGAAGGAATCTTGATGCAGATTCCCATACTTAACCCCACCGTCCCATCCACACCCCCACTCGTTATAACCCTTGCTACAGTTGGGGGCAGACGAAAAAAGAAGGAGCTCACTGCTCCACTTCCCCCACGTGTCCAACCTCCTTGCGCATTATGCGAGAAAGACAGACACCCCACCAACAAGTGCACATCTCTCCCTGAGTTACGTAATCTCATTCAACTCCCTCGAGCACCACCACTGCTCATCGCTTCCTCCAGTACTGCCACTATCTCCCAGAACATAAGTAGCAAAGGACTGCGAACCAAATTCGCATGCGCCATCTGTTCAGAATATGGCCATTACACACACCATTGTCCAGCGTTACCTGAGTTCCGGCAGCTGCTAACAGTCGTATGCCAGATCTTTTAGAAAGAATCCACCCCAACACATGTCACTGACATCCATTATGTCACGACCTTAGTCAACGAATGTATGAGATGTCATTTCTCTCTATGTGAATCACTTGATCATTTCACATATCAATGTCCTATGATCATTGAATACAGGCGTCGCCAATTGTCCCTTATTCAAAATCATACACCCCCTCCTCCAGCAAAACCAGTGAATACCCTTACCCCATCACTGGACATGGTTCATATCTCTTCACCAAAACCTAAGACACTCCCTACTCTCCCATGGTTCCTAGATGATTTATATGAGGATTTACCCCTAAATCCCCCCAATTCTCCAATTCATTTCCCCACAGAAATTCTACGCCCAACTACCATTTTCAACCCACAATATCTCGATATTTGGTTTATGTTGAGCGAACCATCGCAACCTCATTACAATACCCCCCCTTACATTTACACATATTCCTAGACAATTTAATCAAATAGCAGATAACATAGCTAACCTAGTGTTAGATTGGCATTTATCACATCAATCTACCAGTACGCATACATCAAACATCAATAATCTGTCACAGCTTCTAAATTAGACATCATCAACAAAACCATAAACCACATGTGAACATCACAAAGATCCCAAAATGTATATCCATATATATATATATATATATATATCGGTCAAATGTGCCATCAAAATGTTTACAAAAAATATAGTACATTCATAGGCTGGTGAACCACCTTGCCCCTATAGATACAAAACTGGTGTCACCACATCAAGTAGGCTCGCGGGCCTATATAAATACCAAAAATACAAAGATACAGACAGAGACACTCATGGTGCCTCTAGCGCACCACCACCCGGTCCTCTCTCGGGTGGAGGTCCCCCACCAGCTATCGGTCCCTTCGGACCCGGAGGCAACTTCCCAGTCATCGCAGCACCTGCTATTGCTTCTCTCCAGACCACGGTCCGCCACACCAATGGGACGCCCATGCACTGCTCTAGGACTCCCTCGTCCTGAATTTGTGACCACATGACCTCGGGCACTCTCTATAGCACCGCCTCCAGGTGATGACTAATGTCCTTGAACTCTCCCTCAGCCTCCGCCGGAGGGTACGGCCCCCGTACAGCCATGCCCAAAAAACAAACCCCTAAGTCCTATGCAGGAGGATACGACAGCTAACCTAAAACTCGTGGATCCTGGAACGACTGTCTCGATCACCTGGAATATCCAAATCTCCTCTCAAATTTCTCGTCCACTCACTAAGATAGCAAGTACAAATGAGGTGGCATTGTGGGCCCTACAGCTATATATAGTCTGTTTTGCCAAACTTCCAGACTCAACTCTGGGAGCTTCGAACTTTAGTTTTTCGATCCGTCTTCAGCCATGGGACCAGAATCCCCCCACCTACACACTCATATTTCCCAGACCACTTTTCACTCCCAGCCCCCGGGGAGCATTTACTCAGGTACACCTGCTCACATACACATCTTGTTGAATAACTGTTAAATTTTTTTTATCTTCAGATATTGTTCACGTCGGGTATTCGGTTTTCATGTGTGCAGGTACTTGGTCATCCCACATCAGCGGTATCCTTCTAGGTATATTATTGACACTCGCATGTAGTCATTCCCTCTGAATATCAAAATGCATCTCCCAGTCACACCCTCCGATCTTTGCCTCTAGGATCCCTATATCTGGCTCTGCAGTACTATCACCTCCACTACATTTCGGTACTGACAACCGGTAGCACTCTCCCCCACATGAGTTGTCCCATTTATATTCCCCTTAACACTTTGACACTCATGTTGTTTTCACCCTTTAGGGATGGGAGTCCCGATAGTCTTACGCATCATCGAGAACTAGCCACATCCCCCTTCTCCTCATTTTGCTAGCCTACCCAATGGACTCCCAGATTCCTTCATCACGGTTCTAGTTTTGACTGCACCTCTGCAGTATCATTAACCATCCATTTCACCCACCATTAGTTTTCCCATATATAGATTGTCCCCCATACATTTCCCTAATACATAAATCCGCCTATGCCCCCCCCCCACCCTCCACTTTTTTTTCGAGCAGCTTGCACCCTCATCAGGCCAAGCCATCTTACACTGGGGCACCTATTTCTATATCTACACAGTTATCCGAACATTTTTTTTATTCTTTTGGTAATTGTACAAACCCTTTTTCCTCATTTTCATAGCTTTTTGTTGTCACCTTTAGCGACCTTCCTTTCCCCGGCAAAGCAACCCTTGTCGCCCTTGGTTGGGGGATTTTCTCACTTCCTCTCATCAATGACATTATCCATCAAACCCAAGTATCCTATAGTCCATACACCTTTTTTATCTCTGTGTTTGTCCATTTTTGTCACACCTCTGGCACAACTTACCCTCATCTAGTCGTCCCCCTGACACTAGAGCCAGTTTTATGGTTGCTTCCACTTTACACATCTCCCCAACCAAGGGCAATCTTGAGTCTTACCACATCTTGACTTCGTCCCTATACCTCATCAGTTCCTTCTCTCATCCAGTGGATTTCACGAAGCCCTCTGCTTCTTGGAGTTGCGTCTCCCTTTCTGTTGACATCAGCACAGTTTCTAGAAGGGCGACAGCATCTTGACTCTCATTATCATTACAATGAAGAATCTCAAATGGCACAAGGAAAACCACCATTGTTCTATGTTGTCATTGACCCCCCTAAAATTTGACTTCAACAACTATTTCATGTTACGGTGGGTCTTACTTTGCGACTATTGCAGTTGTTTTATCTTAGCCGAAGACCTTTGGAAATTGATAGACTATCAATGTATGCATGTTATCGGCACTTCTCACAGGTGTCCTTATCCTTTTTTCAAAAAAAAATTCACCATCAGAATTTTCCTTAGCCATTATCAAACCGCCCCTGAGGGCGCTGCAATAATATACACCAACACACAGCTTCAGTTACTGTATCACACGTTTTTTTGAGTTACACGAGACGAGCATGGGGCATGCCCACCTCGTTTGTACACAGTTTTGTTTTTCCACACCTTGGGAAAAGTTTGGATCTTATAGGTTCCCCTCTCCTTCCAATGGGTCGCTCTTGACAATCCCCACAATGCTCTTTCTTACAAAGGTACTCTCAGTAGAAGAAACATTGATGAATTTAGGCTATACGTATGCTCCTAACCTCATCCATCAGGGGGCATCTGTTATCACTGGAATTTCGTCCGCAAATGGTTACAGGAATCTAGCATCTTCAAGACACATATTAGTTCACCCATGGACCAAAAATGCATTTCCAAAAGGTCCAAAACTATACAATCAGCAATAAAATCAGCATGCGCTGAGACTACACAGGGAGCGTGCGCACATGCGCCATTCAGAAACGCAGGAAAAAGCGCACATGCACACGATGCGCGACTGTGGACGCAAAAAACCGCGCATCCCTCAAAACGACGCATTTATGATATTGGTCGGCCTCCCACCCACTTCTGGTTCAGCTTCCAAGTCGATTTGACACCCAAATCTCAGCTGAATCCGGCTGGGTGGCTGGTCAAAGACCTAAGGGTGCCCTAAATGGCCCCTTGTTCACACCAAAAGCTAGTCGAATAATGCCTCAAATTTATGCTATAAAAGGAAGCCATGGGTGCACTACATTTTCAAGGAATTCATTTGTATTGTTATGCTGCCGATATTCTCTTGGGGGATCCTCTTTCCTCATCAAGAGTATGCTAGCACCATTGCACTTAGCCATTCATATCACCTCTAGAATGAATGTTCTTTGGATTCTCTTCACCATTTCATCCTAGTTCCTCATTTGTAAAAAGATCTCAATATTTGGGGGTCCAAGAGCCCTCCCTTGGATGAAGAGGGGACCCAAAGTCTTCATTTCTCTTCGATGTTTTCTTTCCACTAATACAATCCTTTCCATTGGTGGCATGATTCTTGTTTGTTCCTTGTTATTATGTTCTTATGCACTATAGTTTAATTGTTTTTATCATTCTTAGTTTAATTCTTTGTTTATCTTTAATGCTTTATCTTTCTAACCCTTTCCTTTATTATTGTCTTGCCTAGCTACCCAACTAGGCTTGTAAGCATCTCTATTTTTCCCATTCAGGGGACAAAATAGGTGCAACAGTAGCCAACAAAAATGCACTCAGTGCTCTATGGATCAAGTGTCTTCCTCTTTTCATAGGGAATCTGGACCCATGCACGTGAACCAAAAATGAGAAAGTGGGTCACTTCTGGTTTGAGGCCACTCCAAGCCTCATAGGGGGTCTTATCCTTGACAGATCTATGGGGAGATATGTTTTGGATGTATCTTGCACAATTAAGTGCTTCGATCGATAGTCTCTGTAGTAGTGACTTTGCATGCAACATGCAAGATGCCATCTCCTTTAGAGATCTGTTTTCTGCTCAGCAACTTCGTTTTGCTGCAGAGTATAGGGAACTGTGTGCTGCAACTGAATCCCTTCTTCATGGAAAAGATTATGGATCTCATGATTTACATACTCTCCCTCATTATCAGTTCGGAGGACTCTGATCTTCATTTTGGATTGTTTCTCGACCAGGGCTTTGAAATCTTTGAGGTGTTGAAAGCCCTCAGATTTTTTCCTGAGAAAGTAGATCCATGTAAAACGTGAGAAATCATCAAAAAAAATTAGAACAAACCTCGCTTTGATTATGGATGGATGCGGAAAAGGACCCATAAGGTCACTATGGATCATATCTAAAGGTGTGGAAGCTTGTTGAGACTTTCCTTTGTCGAATTTCTCTTGAGGGTGTTTTCCGAGAACACATCCCTCACATACTCCCTTGGAGAAATGGATGTTTGGTAGACCATCAACCAATCTTTGCTTGCTAATTTGTTGCGTGTATCTAAAATTCAAATTTCCAAACCTTTCGTGCCATATCCTACTACTTTTATCAGCATGAGTAAGCAGTAAATCAGAATCGGGTTCAATGAATTCAGAAAAAGTATACAATCTAGACTGATGATTTACCTCACCGGTGGCAACCTTGGAGTTGGTTTGCAAGTCATAGATGTCCACGGAATTTGGTGTGAATATGAATTTCTTTCCGGTTCCAGAATTCTTCATCCGATACACGGAGAGAAGGTTGACGGAAATTTTGGGAACGTGCAACACATTCTTGGAGATTTCGTTGGTGAGCTCAATCCTTCCTTTGCCAGTGACTTCGACAGAAGATTTGTCCCCCATCAGGATAGGAGGAACTTTGCATGCATCCAAAGAAGAATATATTGTTTCTGATGCAACCATGTGATGTGACTCTCCTGAATCAACAATCCAAGCATCAGGAGAGGAGTTGATGGAAATCAAGGCATGGCTAGAATTGTCTTTCTTGGAATTCGGATCTTATGGTTGATTCTTCTTAGAACCCTCAGGGATGCGATCTCCAAGGTTGTTTTGCTGAAGTATTTGAGTCATTAGATCTATTTTATTTTGCATGCATGCGGATTATGGATGGAATCCTTTGTGATAGTACGTGCATTTATCCCCTTTTCTTCCCTTTTCCCCTTTGGATCTGGAGGCATCGGTTAAGGGTCTTGTGTACCCTTCCTTCTTCGGATGTGCATGAGATTTTTGTTTATCTTTATCTTTATATTTATGGTATTTTTGTATGCCATCATGCACAGTGAGTTCATGCGCCCTTGGGCCTTTGATTGTGCCCATGTTGATGAGCTTGGTTTGCTCTTGTGTCAAGGATTCGATAAAGTCCTCAAGATAAGTCATCTTCCAGGTGGCTCCAGAGGCGAATCTGATAGTATGGAATGTGGATACGAATAAAAATAATTCAGGACCAATATTTGAGAGAATGATGAGAACCATTTGTTTCTCATCCTTCGATTTATCAACCCCGTAAGCTTTGAGTTACGACAGTAAATTCTTGAATTTTGTAAAGAAATCTTTGATATTTTCAAAGCTTTTTGGATCCAATGTGAGCAGCTCCAGCAATGAGATAATTTTAGGGGCGAAATTTCGCTCATGGGCAAAATTAAGGTGGTCTGAATTTTGATTGGGGCGAATTTTTTGTGTGGTAGCGGTTTTTTTATTATTTTATCATTAGCCCCTAATTTATTTTTAAAATAAATTCTTATAAAGAGTTAGCCCAGGTTTTTATGAGAGAGAGGGAAACAAAATATTTTTCGCCCCTGGAATTCCAAGCGGAAAGCTCTATTCGCCATATTTTTAGAAATATGGGAATTGTTGGTAGGGAATTTTCCCTATGATTTGGTATATTTCATGGTTCGCGCTTTCATTCGCCCAAATTTCGGGGTGTGGGGCTTCTAAACCTTCTGTTCGCCCAGTTAAAAAAAAAAAAAAAATTAGTAGTGATTCCCCTCCATAAATTCAGCTTCATGTTTTCAATGGATCTAGCGGCCAATTTCATGGTATGGGAAATTTCGTGGATGAGGCAATTAAGTCTTGTTTAAACATCGAATTTTATATCAGGTAATCCTAAAATTTTCCACTTAGTATTTTGAGAATTAGATAGTGAATGTATCTATTTGGAGACTGCTTGATTTTTATTGAATGTTGGACCAGGATAGCACAACATTTGACTGATGTATTTCTTGTTTCATTTTTGTTGTTGAAACGAAAATATTTCCTCATGATCTTAAATGGGTGGGGTCATGAAGTCCTGATCCCAAAGCCTCCCCACCAAGGGCTGGTCATTGCACCTATTTATACCTTCCTAATATACCACATGGTGCCTACTTGAGTGATTTTCTTATAGCCCATCACAGAGGTGCCAATCCACAGAAGATTTGCTTATCGTTTGGAGAAAAATAGTGCACACCTAGTCAGTTTCCTTGGAGCTCAATCTATGAAAAAGATAAGTTTATTTTCTCCTCCTCTGTTATGAAATTGTTCTTTTATGTTGATGATTAAGACTCCATTAATGATTGTGAGATTGTTATGAAACCTTGTAGGATTGAGGAATAAATGGGTTGTTGTGTAAAATTTGTATATGCTTAATTAG
>WSFP011586051.1:0-10354 GCA_009831015.1 Picea engelmannii | reverse complement strand
TGGGTTTTCTTCCCCTAGAGGGTTTCCCAGGATAAATGTTGTGTCTCTTGTGAATGTGTATTTCTCGGTGATCTTGTTCTTATGTTGTTGTTATCTATTGAAATGAAAATAACTTATTCTTAATTGGAGAAGAAAAGCTCATCACTGAATGTAAAAGGAGACTTGCCTCTAAATTTGAAATGAAATACCTTGTCCTAATGCATTATTTCTTAGGTCTTGAGGTATGGCAGAGTCCAGAGAGGATCTTCCTTAACCAAGGGAAGTACACGGTTGAGATCCTAAAGAGATTTGACATGTTGGAATGCAAACCCATGAATACACCCATGGAAGCGAAGTTGAAGCTGCTGGTCGATAATTCGTCAGATTTGATTGATGCCACACTGTACAGACAAATTATTGGATCACTGATGTACCTGACGAACACCAAAACAGCCATTTGTTTTACCGTGAACACCTTGAGTCAGTTTTTGGTAGATCTCAGACGTGTTCACCTAGTGGATGCAAAACATGTGATGAGGTACCTTAAAGGTACGATAGATTATGGTCTCAGTTATGACGGAGATCATAATTTCACATTGAGTGGATACACTGATTCAGATTGGGCAGGAAGTGTTGCTGACAGAAAAAGCACTTCCAGATGCTGTTTTAGTTTGGGATCAACCATGATTTCGTTGCAGAGTAGGAAGCAATCAAGTATTGCCCTCAGCACAGTGGAAGCAGAGTACATTGTCGCATGTTTTGTTAGCTGCGAAGCTATATGGATTCGAAAGTTGCTGACTGGTCTATTTGACCTAGAGATGGAAGCAACCACGATCCTATGTGATAACCAGAGCTGCATAAAGATGACAAAGAATCATGTATTCCATGACAGGTCGAAGCACATAGAGATTCACTATCATTACATCCGTAACATGGTGCAGAGAGGAGACTTGAAGCTCCTGTATGTTAGCACAGATGAACATGTTGCTGATGTGTTGACCAAACCTCTATCTCGTGTAAAGTTTGAACACTTTCGAGATAAGCTTGGTATAGTCCGAAAGGACCCTCCCTGAAAGGGGGGGTATATATCATTCCTTGCTTCTGACCTCGTTGTTAGACGTAAAGCAGGATGATGTGTGTGTTCCTTGCTTCTGACCCAGTTGTTAGACGTAAAGCAAGATGATGTATACCTTGCTTCTGATCTAGTTGTTAGACGTAAAGCAAGATGTGACTTGCACTGAGCTACCAGCTTAACAGCTGTGACATAGAGCCAGTCTAGTATTGTGATGGGCCAACCTAGTGCTGTGATGAGGTATCATTTTTATACTGATACATATTGATGCAGATGATGATGGCATTCTTTCGAGAATGACGATGCTGCCGATGAAGAAAACTTCCGATGATTTATAGATATGCCAGCCAAGATGATATTGATGATGCTGTCCTCCCACCTAATGTTGTTGATGATGCTATCCTCTCTCTCTCACATGATGCTGATGAAGAATACCCTTCTTGTTAAGGGGGAGTGTTGAAATAATGTAACTGCAAAGATTATTCTTATTATTATTGATATTTTATTCATAGGATCAATCCCCATTGTGGATTGATCATGTCAGATATTGTAATAGGACCAAATCCCCTTTTGTGGATTGGTCAAAAGACAATTGTAATAGGCAAAATAAGAAGTCGGCCCCAACAGTCAATTAAGAGACCCAAAAATATAATAAAGGTGGGTTTACCCACCCAGATTGAGAAGTCGGCCCTGCCAGTGAAGAGACACTTCACACGTGCCAGAAGTTGTATAAATAAAGGAGGCTAACACCTCATTTGAACACAACTCACTTGCTCAATTTGAGAGACAAGTTCTGATCTGTTACCGGCAAAGGAGAGAGAGAGTGGCGCATATCTTGGAGAGGAATTTCTGTTTTAGCATAGAGATCTCTTAGCATTGTATTGGCTATCTATATTAAGGAAGTTTTGCTGGGTTTTCTTCCCCTAGAGGGTTTCCCAGGATAAATGCTGTGTCTCTTGTGAATGTGTATTTCTCAGTGATCTTGTTCTTATGTTGTTGTTATCTATTGAAATGCAAAGAACTATAATAATGGCATAAACATTAACAACTATGAATTATGTAATAGGATATTTTCTCACCTACATTACAAGGCCCTACCGAGTGTGAGGAAGATGGTGATGAGACTACCAAAGATCTAGGAAAAACCAAATGACGTGTGTAGAGGTTGAGCACAAGGTAAGAACATCAAGCACTCCTTTCCCAACAACAATAACATAGAAAAAAGAGTATTGGACATCTTGCACTCGGATGTGTGTGGACCGATGTCAACAATTTCACCAGTAAGCGGGTATGTATATTATGTGTCTTTTATTGATGATTACTCACATAAAACTTAGATCTATTTGTTGAAGGAAAATAATGAAGTGTTTGGAAAATTCAAAGAATTTAAGGCACTGGTAGAAAACCTGATAGAGCAGAAGATAAAGACCTTGCAATCAGATAATGGAGGAGAATTCACTTCAGAATAATTCAAAGAATATTGCAAGGAAGCTAGGATTAAGAGGGAGATTTCTACTCCCTACAATCCTCAACGGAATGGATTAGCAGAAATCAAGAATCAGATGATCATGGAAGCAATGAAGGCTATGATCCATGATCAAGATCTAACTATGCATATGTGGGCAGAAGCAACAAAGACTCTAGTGTATGTGCAGAACAAAAGTCCCCACAAAGTACTTGAAAACAAGACACCAGAGGAGATGTTTTCAGGAGAGAAGTCGGAAGTCACCCATCTAAGGATATTTGGCTGCCCCGTATTTGTGCAGGTCCGATATGTCACCTTCGATGAGAGTGCAACTTTCAACAAATCAAAACATGACTGTGAAAAAGAGGTTCATGAGGAGAAGAATGAAGTTACTAGAGTTCAAGAGGCAGAAGCAATTGAACCAAAGGAAGTCATTTATGAGGATAATGACATGGAAGAACCTCAAAGGCCAGGTGAGATGCCTTCTTGTAAGAGAAGACTAGCTTGGGCACATGAGCTCATTAGATATGCAGAAAGATATGGTGCCCTAGAAAAATATCTCAGGGAAAGTAAGAATCCGAAACAATGTTCCATATATGTGGCATGTTTGTGTGATATCATGGATGCAAAACCATCCAGTTATGAAGAGGTTGTAAGGGTATGGAAGGATGTCATGGGGGAGGAATATCAATCCATAAAAAAGAATGATGTCTAGGATGTGGTCCCCAGACCGACGGATAAATCAATAGTAAGTTCAAAATGGATCTACAAAACGAAACATGCAGCTTATGGAAACATTGAAAAGTATAAGGCTAGATTTATGGCTCGAGGATTCTCATAGAAGGAGGGCATTGAATATGAGGAGACATTTTCTCCCGTGGTGAGATATACCTCGATCAGGACTATACTTTCGTTGGTCGTAGTAATGGAATGGAAGGTGCATCAAATGGATGTGAAGACAACCTTCTTGAATGGTGAAATACAAGAGGAAGTATATGTGGAGCAACCATAAGGGTTCAAGGTACATGACAGGGAGACACACGTGTGGAAGGCTTTATATGGATTAAATTAGGCACCCATAGCATGGTATGGCATGCTCAACAATTTTTTGATGGTCTTATGATTTAAGAAGAGTAGTGCATATCCTAAACTTTACTTTAAGGTTGTGGATGATGGTCTGGTAATACTACTATTGTATGTGGATGGCCTATTTATAACAGGTGTGGAAAAGATCATCTCAGAGTCTAAGAGAAAAATGGCTGTTGAGTTTGAGATGAAAGACCTCTGGATGATGCATTACTTTTTGGGTCTCGAGGTATGGTAGAGACAGGATGAGATCTTTCTGAATCAAGCGAAGTATGCAGTGGAAATACTGAAGAGGTTCGAGATGTTGGATTGCAAGGCAATTGCTACACCTATGGTATCAAATCTAAAGTTGTTGTAGGATACGACTTCAGATACTATGGATGTTACTTTATATAGGAAATGGTGGGTTCATTGATGTACTTGACGAACATGAGACCAGATATATGTTTTGTTGTGAACACCCTGAGTCAGTATATGGAGCAGCCTAGGTAGGTTCATTTGGTCGCAGTACAACATGTGATAAGGTTCCTTAAGGGTACATTGGATTATGGTCTCAGGTATGTAATAGACCATTAGTTTGGGTTATATGGATATTCAGATTCAGATTGGACCGTCAGTATTCTTGATCGGAAGAGTACTTCGACATATTGCTTCAGTATAGGCTCCAGTATGGTTTCGTGGAGCAGCAGGAAGAAGTCATGTGTAACACTCAGTATGGACGAGGATGAATAAGTGGAAGCGTGTACAACATATAGAGAAGTAGTGTGGCTTTATAAGTTGTTGTCTGGGTTATTTGTTCTCAAAATGGAGGCAACCTGMWTTTGGTGTGACAACCAGAGTTTCATGAAGTTGTCAGAGAATCCGGTGTTCCATGACAGGTTGAATCATATCGAGATCAATTATCACTATATCAGGGRTATGGTGCAGAGGGGAGCAACRAGGCTCYAGTACGTTACTACCGAGGAGCAGGTTGCAGACATGTTGACCAATCCATTGTCAAGGACGAAGTTCGAGCACTTCAGGGACAAGYTTGGCGTGGTCCCTCTTCAGARGGAGTGACAAGGTACATATGCATTGCAGGGTAGTGGATGTGTCAGGGACATGTTGTAGCTATTTGAGAGCTACCCAAAGGCCTTGGATGCATTGGTTGTGAAGTCACAGGGGTGCACATGATGAGGTACATATGCATTGCGGGGTAGTGGATGTCATGGTGACATGTTGAAGCTATTTGAGAGCTACCCACATGCCTTGGATGCATTGGTTGTGAAGTCATGTTGTATTATGGATATCCGATGATGTATAGATTCATATGTTCAACAATGAATGGTCATGAGCTCGTGTGGAAACAAAAATACCTTCCTAGTTAAGAGGGAGTGTTAATATTTTGATGTAACTACGAAAGATATTATTTTGTATTTGTATTGGTCAAACCTCAAGAAGGTTATTGTAATCTTAATGTACAAATCGGCTCAAAAGAAATTATTATTTTATTGTCATCCTTATTGTAAAAGTCAAAACAACCCCTCCTAGGGTTGCGTCTTTTCGGAAGTCAAGTTATGTGTATAAATAGAGGTCGAGTTCCTCTCATTTGTATATACACACAACTCACCTTCTCTTGTGTATTTGGAGCATATCAAAGGAGGTATAGCACATGAGGTCTTCGTTTCTTGGTATTTGGTATCTTGGTCTTGGTATACTTGTGGAAAGCTATAACGTGACATTGTACTAGTTGAAGGAATCTATACTGAAGAATTGGTTGCTGGGTTTTCTCCCCCATGAGGGTTTCCCAGGATATATCTTGTGTTTTGTGATTCTTTATCTTTCAGTGATCCTATTACATGAAATTTTTAATGAATGTTAAAAGAATATAATTGTAACTTCTAAAATTATAACAAGATTCAGGTGTGAGAGAGACATCTCCTAGGACTAACATACTTGTGTCATGAGTTGAGGAGGCCATACAAAAGCTTTAGAGGCAAGAGGATTCTAGGAGATGTGATCTTACTACGATGACAGAGGAGGAAACTGGTCACGAGGACTGGGTATGGATTTTGTCTCAGTCATAGAGGGAGAAACCAGTAAGGAAGATTGGACAAAAGAGCCTACTTTAGTGATAGAGGGAGTTGGCCTCAGAGTTCGAGATGGAGGATCTTAGCTGGATGGACTATGGGATTAAAGGTGTGAAAAGATTAGATGAGATCTTCCTCATTCAGGGGATACTGATGAGATTCGATATGATGGACTGCAAGGCCATGACTACACCTATGATGAAAAATCTGAAGAAGTTGAGTGATTGTTCTTCAGATTCAGATTTGGTGGATCCCACGATGTACATGCAATTGATTGGATCCTTGATGTACCTAGTTATTTCCATGACAGATATTTGCTTTGCAGTGAGCATCCTGAGCCAATATTTGGTTGAAGCCAAGGCAGTTCCAGTGGGTGACAATGAAGCATGGTACAATTGGATATGGTTTGTATTAGGTGATGAAGTCAAGCTGCAGAGATATACATATTCCGATTAAGCATGGAGTGCAGTAGACATATTGAGCACCTCAGGGTGTTGCTTCAACTTGGAATCAGTTACGATTTCCGGGATAAGTTGGAAGCAGGCTTCTGTAGCACTTAGTACAACAGAGATGGATTATGTCACATCCAATATCATAAGTCGTGAAGCAGTGTCGCTTCAAAAGATTATTGTAGAACTTCATCTGAGACATGGTACAAAAGGGAGCAATGAAGCTCCATTACTTATCCACAAATGAGCAGATTGCATATATCCTTCTAGAGTGGCCATGCTAATTTAGTTGAGGAAGATGATACATAGGATTAGCCATGTTGATTTGGCTAGTGATGAGCATTGATGTTTAACATCGGGCAGACATTCCCCCATATTGGTCATGCACGGGGCTATGCTAGTGCTGAAATGACCAAGGGGAGAATGATTCATTCACTCATGGGGCTTTTCTAGTGGTGAATGGCCCATGTATGTTGATAACATCGGGTAGACGTTCCCCCAGATTGGTCATGCACAGGACTATGCTAGTGTTGATGTGACCAAGGGGAGAATGACTCATTCACTCACGGGGCTCTTCTAATGGTGAATGGACCAAGTATGTTGATGTTCTCTAGGTTCGGGTAGACATTCTTCCTAGATTGGTCATGCACAGGGCTATGCTAGTGTTGATATGACCAAAGGAGAATGATTCACTCATCCATGGGGCTTTGCTAGTGGTGAGTGGCCTAAATAAGCATCAGGAAGACATTATCCCAGATTGGTCTTGCATGGGACTATGCTAGTGCTGATATGACCAAGGGTAATGATTCATTCACTCACGTGGGTCTGCTAGTGGTGAATGGCCTAGGTGTATTCCTTCTTATGTCAAGGAGTGGATGGAATCGAAATGCTATCACATGCATATTCCAGGATGAAATGCATGTGTGAAGATGGCACATCAACATGGCTCATGAAGACAACCTTTCTATGATAGAAGAAATCCAAGTATGGAGAATTCCTCCCTCGTTGAGAGGGAGTGTTGGAGATTTGCAACTTCAGGCAGTCATTCTCCACAAGAAAGTACAAGAAGACCCATCTATACCATTACATAAGCCCTATGAATAAGTTGAAGACCCATGAAGAGAAGTTGGCCCCATCAAAAGAATAATAATAAAATTGAAGAAGAAATAAGAAGTCGGCCCCATACTGGTGCACAGATCAGTATAAATACATGACTCACTCATTTCATTTTGATAGGCAGAAAACTTCTTCCATAGTGTGCACAAGGCAGTTGTAGCTGCAGTTTTGGCAGTTTCACTATTTTTGGGTTACTGGTTATCTTGGAGAGTGCGCCACACTTGGAGAAGCTCTTGCTTGGTTATTCTTGGTCATATTATTGAGGATTTATATGTCTTGGTAATGCTATCCTTGGGGAGGATCTTCTCTGTATGGTATTTTGGCTATTGACGATGATGTACTGATAATATATTAGACTAAATTCTTATAGAGAAAGGTTGCTGGGTTTACTCCCAAGTTTGAGTTTCCCAGGATAAACTCTTGTGTTCTTTTGTTGTGTGTCTAATGTGCATGGTTAATATTTCTAGATCTTTTTATTTCCGCTGCATTGTTATAGTTGAGATTTTTAGTATATAGTTATTGTATGATAATTGTTGTATGAAAGTGAATCTTGTTATTAATCATAAGGCAATAACTATCATATTTGAGAATCATGTAAATACCAACAAAAACATAACCTAAGTCTTTGATTTTATGAAGTTTTTCTTTCCAAATTAATGAACAAAATATTTTCATGTTATTTTGTAAACACATAAGAATATTATGGAATTGAACTTGGGTGGGGAGGATAACAATCATTCCTCACAACCACTCGAGCTAAACCCAATTGAAATTTCATTTTTTAAAGCTATTTTGCCACAACACTTCAATTCTTAAGAATCTTATGTTTTAGCAATGCCATTAAGTACATGTGAACAGATGGTTTTATAGAGTACACATATATTGTCATTTCCTTTTATGAAATGGTTGTTTTCATTATAAGTACATGTCATTGGATATATAACAATATAGTCTAAACGCTCTATTGAATGACTCTTTTCCGACAATATTTTCTGGGGACATTTGCCTGAAATCCGACAAGAAATTGTTAGATCCGCATATTTGAGTGATTATTTCAGTATAATCAAAGTGCCCCAAGGGTTTTTCAGCATGCCGAATCCATTTTTGCATTCATAAATGGATTTTAAACAACACAAAATAGTGATTTCATGCAAATTTATAGTGGCAGATTCCGACAAAAAAAAGTCATTTTGTAAAACAATTAGACAACGCCAATATATAACTACCATACATTCATCTTAACCCTAGATATATTAAGTATTAGAAGGAATACAAAAATTTAAGTGCAACTACTTGATTCTTAAAAAAAAATGAAGTTAATATGTATCTCTGAGTTTATATTTTTTTATATATTTATGGGTCAACTCTATTTTTTGACATTAGATGTCAAACATCATTTATTTTATTTTATTTTATTAAGATTACCCATATACATACTAATGCATGTTCTTACATAGAGATCCCTCCCATTATAGATGATAAGAAAATCTTGCAATCATATGTTAAATTATATGTATGATAATTGCATTGTCACATTGTTGAAACAAATCTTTGTAGCATCACACCTTTCCATCTCCTTCATTGGTTTAGTGATTGAGATGGGGTGCCTCCATGCAAACAACTCAAGTTCAAATTCCGATGAATGTATAACCCTTGCATATGAGAGAGGTAAGGTGTTTGACCTTTTGAAGTTAATTTCCCTTTATCAACAAAAAAAACACATAATACATGTTTAACAAGCCAAATTGATTTAAATAAATATTAATAAATACTTTATTTTATTTTTTTAAAACTATATTCTTTATTTTAAAATTAACTTTTTAATGTATACATATTATTATGTAAAGTTTCATATGAAAAACATATTTCATTTTTTAATATTTTTCTTAAAATTCGAATCAAAATTGACTTTAATGAACAATAATCATTACCATTATATCATACATATGGTTACGTATTAAATAAAATATATTATTTATTATATTATATATTTTTACTAGAAGTTATTAGTCCGGCCCAAGGGAATATAGCAATGAGTTTGCTATTGATTTGACATTAATTTGTCTTGAATTTTAAATTTATGTATGTAGTGTAATGTTTAACTTAATAAAACAAATATATATTTTTTGATATAACAAAAATATTTGTTTTTTCTCATTTCTAATTGGTTGATATATTCCAAGTCTTATTGTTGCCTTCACTTATTTCAATATTTGAAATTAATTACATAATCAATAAACTTGGTTATAAGTACCTAGTACCTTTTATATACAAAATTAAGAAAAAATATAAAAATGCTATGTGTTCTCTCATTTTTTTTTTAAGTAAAAAAGGGGTGGAGCCTATTATATTACCATAAACAAAATACATAGCTATTAGTGATGCCAGTTGTCCCGCCTGAGCAGGAAACCGGGACAGCTGGGCATCCTTGTCCATATGTCGCCCAGTTTGCAGAATTAGCAAAATTAACAAAATTGACGATGCTACGTCCTGCCCGAAGGAAACCGGGACTAACAGTCGCGAGCATGAAACTGGTTCTCTTGACTAGTGCTAAGAAGTACTGGTAGCTAGCTATCTTAAGGCATAAATTATAACAACAAAACCAAAAACAAAGTCTAGTTCTGAACATTAAGTAACCTCTGAACCGGGATGCTTGTCCTCGTCCTCGGAATGCCTCCATCTTGTTGGGAACGAATAAGCTCGCGCGCAAGTCGGACATTGTTTCTTTGGCGGAGTTCTGGAATGTGCCGCAAAGAACATGTCAAGCCACTGATCCATTCGTGCGAGGCGGAAGATTTGGTCTTCCAGCATATTCCTCATCTCAAAGACGAGATTGAGGTATCCCCAGTCAATTGAAGGTGGCTGCTCCGGGCGGTGGCTGTCCATTAACTCCTCGCTGGTGGCCGCTTCTGCTTCCTGCGTCTTGTGCCGTTGTCGAGCTTGCGCTTGCCCCTTCGCTTCCTTGGTGGGTTCGGGAGGAACCTCCTCCTCCACGTAACAGGGGGAGTAAGGCTTCTCTGCGCTGGTTGCATGAGGATCGAGCGTGCTGCTTGCAGGCGGTGGTTTGCTGTCCGAGCCAAAGTTCGAGCTTAGATTCCAATTTTCCGGTACCATAAAC